>ML685830.1:345249-494605 GCA_007922175.1 Pelusios castaneus
AAAGCGTCTGATGAAGTGGGATTTTCTCCCACGAAAGCTCATGCGATTAATAAATCTGTTAGTCTTTAAAAGTGCCACAAGACTCTGTAGGCTAACAACGTAGCTTGTATGATCATCTTACTATTAAGTAGTATGGATAGCTATTCAATCTCTAATAATAATGAACAAACAAATCAGTACTTTCCTGTCAAAAGACTTTCAACACTTAGAGCCTTCCAATCACTAACTGCAAAAAAACATTTCCTTTAATTCCTCCAACACATCCAGAGACCCTTCTTCATCATCTGACACTTCTTTTATAGAGTGGTTGATCTTAACACTAAGATTTTTCCCAAAGAGATCTTGAATTATTTAATAGCTTGCTAGATGTCTCAAGTAGAGATTAACATGGAAAACTCTTCATTACCCTCTACCTTTTTTTTTTTTTTTTTGGGGGGGGGGGGACATTAGTTTTGTCCCTACCCAGTTTGTTAACATGCTGACACAAAGCAGCACCCCTTTTAGATGCCCATTGGTAGAGTATATCTGATAAGTTAATCCAACATCTGGTGATAAATTGTTTGGTTTTTTTTTTAAAACAAGAGAGTGAGAAAACCTTTGTAAGTTCCAAAAGGGTAACTGTGTGAGTAGTCTAGTTCAGCAAAACAAACAAGGAGTCTGGTGGCACTTTAAAAGACTAAGAAATTTTTTTATTGTATGACCTTTCGTGGGAGAAAATCTCACTTCATCAGATGCTTGAAGACATTTGTAGTTCATGGTGCAATCTGATTGACAAATAAGAGCAATGAGACTTCACAACACCAGCTGGGAAACTTTTGTTATTAATTATTCCATCCTTACCTAGTCAAAAGGAGTGGTAATTTTATCTCCACCCCATTTACAGTGACAGCAAGTATTTTATATTGCAAATAAGTTTTTGGTGATGGAGGTTCTTGTTTTTAGAATCATTATCTGTGGAGTGGAATGCCAAGAGCTCTCGTCATTATCTTTTTAAAATTGTGATTGGAAACAATGATCATTTCAGTCCCTGAAGCAGATATCCTTATTAACTGCTGGGGTCATTGCTGTTGAAAAGCTATTCAGTAATCATGATCATCAAAACATTACACAAAGCTTAGTTATGCTGAGGACAACTATTTCAATCCAAATGTAATTAATTTCAGCATAAACTTGAGGCGATACTGCAGCGAAAATAAAGCAAGAGGAGACTTTGCTGAATAATAGTTTCTTTGAGAGCAGAAGCAGCATTTAATGCATGCATTCCCATTCTGAAAATGTCTTTACAAAGAAAATATTAACATATTGAATATCCCAGAAGAATTGTCTTTCAGAAAGAAAAGAAAATGGATTTCAAAAGTAGCAGTTTGTTAGTAGAGGCCCATGTTTGAACAGAATACCCAGAAAATACTTACTGACAGTTCCCAAAGACTGTGGTGTTTTATGATTTTGTAGTTTTTACAGAAGTTGTAATACATATTACCCCATCTATATTATTGTTTGTGAGAGTTCTCTCACATCAGACTGCAGTAACTGAGACAAAAGTCTCATTATGGTGCACAGGCCCAAAATCAGGAAGAAAGTTAACTTGCAAAATTTCATGATATAAATAAATTTGTTAGTCTTTAAAAGTGTCACAAGACTCCCTGTTTATTTTGCAAGAGATGGAACTAAAGAGTCATCATGGTAACATACAGCTGAGTTTAAATAAACCACTGACCACTTGAATCAGAAACCCAAGCATAATCGGTCTATTAAAAAAAAAAAAATGAACAATCCATATCAGTACCCCAGAGACTTGAAGTATCTTATTTTGATATTTCAAATTACAAGCCATAAGCGTAACTACTGACAAAAACTTTAATGAAAATCGAAGATACCCTATAGTTTCAGGTTGATTGTGCGGGGAAAGACTACCCAGGCACTCACACACAAAGCAAACACACTAACCGGACCCACGCACTCATCATTTGCGTTCCCATCTCACTTCGATTTATCAGCCCGAAGTTTATACCCCAGTGCAGCACTTACATCCAGGAGATAATTTACCTTAATTCCAGCCACCTGCTGGGATCGCCTGATCCGCGCTCTGATTCAACCTCCAACTGTGTGTCTCTGCTGTGGACCTAAGAAGGATCAACCTGCAATACCACCCTCCCCCGCCCCGTCCCTGCCGCACCCAGCCACGGTGCATGCGCCCTGCCTGCATACCTGGGGCTGGGGCAAAGGAGCGATCATCCTCCCCCATTCTTCTCTCGGAGCCCTGCCTGGAATGCGGGCTGAGAGCCGCCCGCGGCGCGGCCCGATTGGCTGATCCCGGTAGGAGGCGGGGCGGGGAGCTCGCGGCGCGTGACCGATTCACCTGAAACTCAGCCCCTGGCCCCGGGAACAAAGAAACAGGTTCTTCCTGAAGCGCCGCGCGCGCGTGGATACGGGCCGCGCCGGGCGGGAACCAGTTTCGAGCGAGAGCGGCCAGGCTGCTCTGCGCTTCTCGTGTAAACCAGCCAAGGGAGCTGGGTTCGCAGGGTTTCCTGTAGTGTGGGCGGGCTGCACTCTGGAGGGGGATCCGCCAAGCTCCAAGCGAGTCCTTCATCTGTGACACTTCTCCCCAGGCACGCTGCACTTAACCCTCCCTCAGCCAACCAGCACCGCCACTGAGATGGGAAATGTCTGGGGTGTTGAGTCCTCCGCCCAGCCATCCCAACCACTGGGGCTAGGGCAGGAAGACCCCAATGAGCCCAGTTCCCTGGGCAGGGCAGCGGTAGCTCCTGAAAAGGAAAGACTTGTTTAAATGGGGATAGCAATAAACTGGTTCCAACCTAGGGGAGGGCAAAGGTGAGAATAGCTGGCCTGGCATTCATTCTCCCGCTGCTACCCTTTTCAGTCAGCAGTGGGAGGAGCAGGGTGTGCCCCTTTCTATCACCGCTCACTGCCATGCGCTGGAAGGAAATAAGAGGCAACCTAAACTAGCCTCCTTTATCTCAGTGGGCTGCAAGATTGAAATCGGGTGCGTGCAGCTCCACTAACTATGACCCCACGAATAAGCTTACATATATTTCAATACAAGCTGAATATTTCATAATGAGTTATAGAATATTACTTATTACAATGCTTGATTGCCCGAAATGTGACAAATTGTCACTTCAGTGCAATTCTTGTATGATTCCTCCACGCACGTGAGCAACTTTTAACAAAACGTCCTATGGGCTGCACCCAGAGCCTGATGGGCTGCATGGCTGCAGGCTGACCACCATTGAGCTAAGGCCTTGCAATACATTAACTTCTTGTATTGGTGTAAACTAGAATGTGAATTTAATCTGAAATAGTTATGCTGACTGAAGTAACCTTTGCATGGACAAACTGGCCTAGGAGTACCTACCTTTTCAAGCTTAAAGTAAACCTCTTCCTAAGACCCATTAACAAACCCCCCCAAAAATCAGAATAAGTGCTGGTCTACTCTTAGAATAAGATTGACATAAGTATGGTGGTCAGAGGTGTAAAAAGTCCACTTTCCCAGCCCTATACCACAGCTAGGCAAACCTCACACCCAGGGAAGATTCCAAAGGGGTAGCCGTGTTAGTCTATTGTAGAAAGACAACAGAGTCCTGTGGCACTTTTACGAAGTGGGATTTTCTCCCACGAAAGCTCATGCGATAAATCTGTTAGTCTTTAAAAGTGCCACAGGACTCTGTTGTCACCCAGGGAAGAGGTAGTCAGGTTGAAGAAAAAATGTTTCTGCTGACCCAGGTACTGTTGTTTGGGAACGTGAAGTTCCCTTAGATTATTAGAACAGAAAAATCCCACTGTTGCTGTTTTCTGAGCCTACTACACTATAGTGCTTAAATAGCATAGGGATGGAATGCTGTTCTACTGCCAGCACCCAAAGTAAACATGATATAAAAGTATCCTCATCCATAACTGGTAGAACTTTCCCTTGTAGACAATGCTTAAAATAGAATGCATTTTAAGGAGGAGCAAAACAAAATTGAATGGAGATAGTGCTTCAGCTTCCTTGGATGCTATACTTACCCGCTCCAAAGGGTTAAGTTCCCCATTTTCAAGTTTCTGATGAAATGGGATTTTCTCCCAGCTGCAGCTTTGATAAGTCAGATGATCTGAGTTCCAAGAGCTGTATTTGTGTCATAATCACCTGGGAAGATGGACATTTAACTGTCACATTGATATTCCTACAGAGGCAGTTAAATAAGAATGGCCCCTTGCTACTATAACAAAAGCTTTTATTAAGAGTGAATGGGATTAGTTCTACTAACTGTAGGAACATTTGGTATTGGAGAGATGTTTGTACAGAATAGTCTGGGCTATATTTGTCCTGCATATAATTCTGTTGAAAGCACTAGTTTGGGTCTATGTCTTTGCTAATAATCATTAATAATTTGAGATGAGAGAAAGAGGCACCAGCCTTTTTACCCTCTCCTTCTACTTTGTCTAGAGCACTAGCTTCTTTTATTAGAGATAGCAAGAGTAATGATCAGTAAATCCCTGAGCATGATGAAGCTGACCTCCAGCTGACACAAATAACCTCAGGATCTCATCTTACTAATACCATAAAGCAGTTAGTTAAACCTGTGATTGTATTATTAGTACAGTGGGGAAATTATGTGTGAATTCCAATAGTCTTGGCAGAATAATATTGAATGTATGAAAAGTGATACATTTAATCACTGCCCTTGTTATTTTTGTTTATTTGAAATATTCTAACTATATTCAGGACTCTAAAAGGAGGATTTTATAACAGGAGAGTTGTTTCTCTCTTCCTCCCCTCCCCCACCACCTTTGCAGTTTACAAGATGTAGGGGTTTTGTTAAAAAAATTATTTGCTCTAGGATTTATGCATCCTCAATCTGAGTTTATTAGGTTATATATATACAAATTAGTTGATATCTTGAACAAGACAAGATTAATTTTGATTGCAATAATAACTGATACATTTACAATAATTACTCGAAATATTAAAAAAGATATCAACATACACAAGCACAAAATAGTTATGCTTGTTGGGCAAATCTCCCAATGTAAAACAGTGATAGGTGCACTATAAATATTGATGCATTGATAAAAGACACATCAGACAATTGTAACAACAGAAAGTACTTGTAACCATAACCTTAACCATACTACTCCCCCAAGCACTGTCCTTTGTTTTGTTACTCCATTAACCACTCCTCCACCAATAAAGTTGGTATTGTCTTCACTACTGTGGGTGAAATTCCTGTGTGACACCTAAACCGCACTGAAAAGCTGATGGTAAAGTCCTAGTCTCCAGGTAGTTCCATGATTTGTCCCTTACTGCATGATTTAAAACAAATAATGGTTAGGGCTGTGTCTGTGTAGTCTCATTTCATTTGGGTAAAGTTCACCTTGTATTATCGGTCTATAAATTAAGCTCATCAGGACAGGAACCTTATTCTTTTTTATATCTATAAAATGGCATTGTTTAGGTCCTGGGCTACACTTTTGACTTACCCTCAAGGCTGTGAGAAGCATAATTAAGACGATCTAAGCCCCAGGTTTAGACACAGCTAGGTTTTAGCTACAGTTGTTGTGTGAAGTGGCTTCGAGAAAGACTGAAAAACCCCTACCATGGATGCAAAGCTGCGCTGGCACCCATAGTGTAGACATGCTCTCAAAAGTAACTAAAAATGGCTTAATGTTCTGTTCTATTACAAAATGATAGATTAACTGGATATACCTCCAGAGAAGGATCCAAAGAAGGACTCTTGTAAAATAACAATTCAAATAAGTTATAGTTTGTGGTTTTAGATAGTTTTGTGTCTTTTGTTTTTTCCAGACTGAATTGCCATTAAAAAATATTGGTTTCTAGCTTTGTCTATTGCAACAAGCTTTTACAACACACACTGACTGACTGGTCCCTTGTTAAATCCTCATTACAGGAAACTTTACTCCCATCTGTAGTCACATTAAAAGTTTGAATTTTTTCCTTTTCCACCCCTTTTCACACTAACAAAAACAAAAAATGTTAATTTCAAAGTCCAACAGGGACTACTTATATACTGACTAATGGCCAGGGGGTGAGTGTCAAAGTTACATTTAAATAGCTTTCTGTTTACAGGCTATGTACACATTACAGACTTGTTCTGCAATAAAGTTTGTTGTGGGACAATCAAGCGTTATTACTATAACGCTTTCCCCTGTCCACACAGCACTCCGTGTAATGAAAAGGAGCATTCACACACTCCTTTGAATTTTCATTACAAGGAGCAGTGCATGATGGCGGCTGGAGCCCTGTTGCCCTGCTCCAGCCGCTGAGAGCCTCGGCCCTGGGCAGGCGGCTTCAGCCCCGCTGACTGCCTGGGCAGCAAGCAGCTCAGCTCAAGCCTCCTGTGTTTGGGGGCTCCTGCTTGGGAGCCACCAGCCGGGTGGCCAGTCCCCGGGGGCCACCAAGGTTCCTGGTGGCTCCAACAGCAGCAGAGCTCCTGTGGCAGGAGCTCCGCTACCTGTCAATTTCACTGCTCTGCTAGAGCAGTGAAATTGAAAAGTATGACAGCTCCGGTGTCCCAGAGTTGCCTCCATTGGCACTCTGGGACATTTCTGGAGGCTGACAAAAGTGCAAGAAGTGTTCACACTGGCTCTACCATGGAACAGCTGTTCTGTGGTAAGCCTAACCACACTCGTTTAGGTGATTTATCTGTTGTGCGGCAGGAGGGCTGTCGCCGCACAACAAGCAAGATTGTAGTGTGTACGCTCGCAGCCTTTTCGCATGGTAAAGCTCCTTACCGCACGATAAGGCTGTAATATGTACAAGCCCACAATCTTGAACGTAGAGGGAACATCCTTTCCTTCTTGTGTCTGTTAGGCATTTTTAAAGGGAGGTTCTCAGCCACAATTTTTCAGACCTTATTAGATCTTTTATTGTAAAACCCAGTTGATTTAATAAAGCCTTTTTAAAAATCATATTTGGAATTTCCAGCCTTTCGTGATTGAGACAGCAAGTGGGAAGGATCTCTACTCTGATGTCATCAGCGTGGGAATTCAGCACTGCATGCAAGGAACAAAACGTTCACTAAAACTATGTTTTCCTGTCTCCTCTTTTTGTCACAACAGCAGGCAAAAAAGCTAGATCACTAATGGTGGATTATTCACAAACTGAAGATAACTAGTTAGAATTAGAGTACCTGCTATCATACTGGAGCATGAGCTGACTCAATACTGACTTGGTGGTGGTTTTTCTATTAACTTGTCACTAACAACTTTTAATCTCTTCTAAAATCAAACACAGCAAAGGCGAGAGGAACCAGATTGACAGTAATGAACATTAAACTCCTTTCTTCATCATAGCATAGCAGCCAATAGCAGGACAGGCTTCCACATAGGCATTGGGACTGTGCCTCATTTGTGATACAGGAAATGTTTACCCTACCACTTAAATTATAGCGACATGTCCCTCAGAATGTGATTAAAGCATCTGAGTCACTCACATAAGCGCTGACATCACTACTGCTGCTTGTTGGGAATGGGTGAATTATGTCAGTGGGAGATCTCTCTCCCATCAGCACAGAAGGGCTACACTAGAGATTTTATTGTGGCACAGCTGCAGCGTACAGCTGTACTACTGTACACATAGAGGAAATGTCTCTTGGAGCAAGAGAATATTCAATGTCTAGGTCCAGTCAATGCACATGACATAAGTAATGCCCTTAACTCTGAGGTCTGGAATTATGAAAGGAATAGAAGAGATTAGACAATCTAATTGCAAGAATTAGTCAGGAGTTGATTCCCTTGTTCTGTAACATACCACAATGGAAAAATCACCCTTTTAAAATTATTTATTACACAGATTTGCATGTTCTGTCAGCAGTCACAACCTCTCCAGGGCATATCCTGATAATTATTACGTATTGAGAGCCAGCAATGTCATCGTCATTAACAGAGAAGAAAAATTAGATAAATGCCCCCCATGACCTTATATTCAAAAGAAGACAGAACAGAACACAAGAATGGTTGGTGCCTTAGTGATCAGAGGGTGTACATAGCTGAGAGGAACTTGTGTTTGTGTGTAGCTAACACTTTTTAAAGGGATTAGAATTATTGGATCACAGGATAAATGTGCATATTAACAGTGCCACTGGGTTATAAACAAACAGTATCTGTAACTAGAAACTGTCTGTCATTCTCTAGGATTTTTAATAGACTACACCCTGTGCAGTTAAAACTACAAGGGGAAATTGAGGTAGGCAGAATAGGAGCTTAGATAGCATAGTCATATGTATATTATAAAGACCCGGACAGATAAAATGTAATTATCCAAATTAGAATTCAGCCAGGACAATTGGCTTTTTAAAAAGTTACCACAAATATATCACTCACAGTGCTTTTATGCCTTGGCTGAAAAACAGCTGCTGTAATGGCACAATGCCGCTAACATCAACAACCCCGTAAGGGGATATTGGTGCAGTACTGAATCACCCCAGTATTTAAGACTCTAATCTAATGCCTTAAAAAAACACCCTGAGAACAGCATTTATTTCTGTTAAGCACAAAACATATATTGGACATGTAAAACTGAGTATTAATAAAAAAGAACACTCTCCACATTGAATTAAAAACACCCAGGAGCTTAAAGGGGCTCCTACTCTCACTGTAGGTAAACCCTCAAATGGGAGTTGCTGGGCACTCCACCTTTTTGAAAAGTCAGGCCACTAATGTAGGTGCTAAAATATGGACTTAGGAACCTAACTTTAAGCTACTGTTTTTTGAAAATCTTGGCCCTAGGATACAATCACAGGTCTGATCCTACAAATTATAATGCTTGGGTACAGCCGTATGCCCATGTGAAGTCCCTTTTACTTCAGTCAGGCAGTGTAGGGGGACAGAAATACATCCATATGCATCTACTTTATTAAATATATATTTTTATAGAGAGCTTCAAAAGCAGCAGCTGTTTTATTTCCCTGATGTAACTTGAATTACTCACTTCTCTGTATTGATACAGATATAGGTTAATATTTTTCTGTGATTATAACAGTCAGATCCTAACCTCTAATCTAGTTTCCTCAAAATGAAGGTTCTATTGTCTAAAACTCCCAGCAGCTATTTCCTGTTTAAAATTCAGAACCTAATCACAAGGTTCAAAATAGAGCTTTGCAGAGCAGATTACACAGTACTGCCCACCTCACTGGAGCAGTTCTCTCCCACTTCTATTCTGGAATTTCTCAAGTATCAGCTTATAGCAGTACTTACGCACTAGTTACAAGTACAAAATTTGCTGGACCACAGAGCTATAAGTACTATAAAAATAAAAATTCTTTAAACTCATTTAGATGTTCATATTTATTAGTTGTTCACAGCTCTATAGCTCAGGAAGTTCAGATAGCTCTGGCAATTTTATGAATTATAATGGCCTGTGGTGTATGTTAACTTTTTCAGGTCTATTCTGAGTAGTCAGCTTGGACTATGAGTCTGCAAAGACTCATGCACCTGAGTAATTTTCAGCATGAACAGTCCAACTGACTTCAGTGTGGTTATTCATATGTGTCAATTTAAACACATTTGAGTCTTTGTAAGAGCAGGTCCTTCATAGAGCATTTAGGATTGAAGAATGAACCTACGAAGCAAGCCATAATACCCTCTTTATTTCCAGGGGCTCATCCATCAGAGCTAGGTCCAAGTGGTCCCTGTCTCCCCCCCCCCCCCTAAAAAAAAAAAGATTAACCTTCCATAACAGTAGTTCTTTTTTGAGATGTGTTGCTCACGTCCATTCCATGCTAGTTTGTGCCCATAACATGCACAGTTGTCAGAGATTTTTCCCTCAATGGAAAAATCCATTGGGTTGGTGCTAGTGCCCTCTGGAGTTGTGTGCATATATGTATATGCATATATGCATATATTGGTATAAGGGGCACCCCTGGCCTGACATTCTCTCAGTTCCTTCTTGCTGGTAACTCCAAAAACGGGAAGGCGGGTCATAGGATGGACATGACCATACATCACAAGGAACAGTAGCTATGGAAGGTTAGTAACCAGTTTTCTTCTTCAGGTACTCAGTCCTGTCCATGCTAGGTGACTCATAAGCAGTACCCCCAGAGGTGGGCTTGGAATTCATGGACAGGCTGACTACAACACTGCTTTCCCAAAACTGGCTTTATCACAGCCCTGTGGGTGACAGCACACTGGGATGCGACATTATGAACTAACCACCATGGTGCGGTTCTGCAGGTGTGCTGGATTGTTACTTACATGAGGAACACTGTTGGTGAAGGCTGGACAGCACAATTCTCCTGTTGACCAAATTACTGCATCTCAGGAAGGTGGAGGGGAGCTGCGCCAATGCAGCCAGTTAAGTGCAGACAAGCCCTGAGTGAATACAGAGACAGCTACTTTCTCAAGCAGTAACCCTGCCACCACACACTGGCTATGTCTACAGTGGCCAGTTAGTTCAAATTAAGGAGGCTACACTAGGCTTTAGTTAGTTCGAATTATGGGCTTCCTTAATTTGAACAAATAAGTTCGAATAGGGCTTCAGAAGTAAGGCTTTAATTCGAACTAAGTAGTTCAAATGAGCCAATGGGGCCATGTTAATTCGAACTAATTTCTTAGTTTGAACTAACTGGCCATTGAAATGAATGGGGATCGCTAATTCGAACTAAGCAAGTGCCATGAATGGCACTTGCTTAGTTCAAACTAACTTTTTCTAGTTCAAATTAAGCTAATTCAAACTAACAAATTAGTTTGAATTAGTTAGTTCGAACTAACTAATTCCAGCTAAATTTAGCAAGTGTAGACATAGCCATTGGTACCAGATTGCTACTATCTAAATTACCTCTCATTCCGGGTAGAGAACGTCAAACCTGGAAAGCTGACATACGGGCCACGTTCAATTTAAACCAAAATAAAGTTTTCATAACACTGCTTCACATCAGAGGTTCACCCTTAGGAACAGCAACAGATCTGAATACTTTCACTATGCACCATACAGACAATTTTGTAAAGCAGCACAGGCTTCTAAATAAATATCTGCTACAAGGAGTAAAACAAACAATTGTTTCCACTATACTATGGAAGTGCATGTTTTCCATACCTGTGTATCTAACAATTACTTACGAGTAGTGTTCTTTCACCCTAGCCATGAATCATAGTAAAAGAATAGATTATTGAAATGAATGGAAACTAAATCATGATATATCTTACAGTTTACATATGATGCACCCTCAGCTCTAATTTCACAATGTAGTGTAGTTGCGTCATTATCCTAAAGAATTTCTCCTTGGCTCAGGCTTTTTTTTTTTTTCTTTCTTTCTCATCTCATGTTTTGATAAAGAACCTAGGTAATTCCTAGATCTGTTTCTCCAAGAGTAATTCTATGAAATGCATTACATTAGGTGTGCAAAACTGCTCATGCAGATTATTCTGTAATTTAAAACTAACCTCAGAATAATTGCAACATGACACAATCCTTGAATACCTTCTGTAAATTGGGGAATGAGAATTGTACTGTAATATATGATCTGGAAAATTGTAAGAATTAAGCCTCCTTAATTTGAACTAACTGGCCACTGTAGACATAGCCAGTGTGTGTTGGCCGGGTTACTGCTCGAGAATGTAGCTGTCTCCGCATTCACTCAGGGCTTGTCTGCACTTAACTGGCTGCATTGGCGCAGCTCCCCTCCACCTTCCTGAGATGCAGTAATTTGGGCAACAGGATCATTTAGGAAGTGCAGCTGTTTCATCCTCACAATAACACAACAGAGATAGGACTTTACTGTACATATAGGCAGCACATGTTTTCCTGTAAAAGGGAGGAAATCAAGCAGCAGCCATGGATTTCTTTTACATTAACAGTGAAAGGGTAACAATAATTAAAATACTCTGCCAAAATAGCGTGTCAGAAACAAGGGCTGAACCTGGGGATGTGTCTGACAAAGCTATAATTAAAAAGAGTCCTGTGGCACTTTTAAAGACTAACATTTTTTTTTGCATGGACTTTCATGGGCAAAGTCTCACTTCATCTGATGCCAAAAAGTGCCACAGGACTCCTTTGTTTTGCCAAACTAGACTAACACGGCTATCCCTTTGGAACTGAACTTGTCAAAGCTATGATATTGATCGATCACTACCCAGATCCAGGCTGTTGACTATCCACAAGATAGGACAGGCCCAGATCGTAATAAGTGACGCTTCCCATGTACTAGAACTAGACAGAATTAACCTGGGAAAGTCAAAGGTGGGTGTGCATGGAAATCCCAGAGCCATGATTTCATTTTTAAAGCCTCATGTTTTTAACAAATGCAGAACACCATAATATAAAATAAAAGATCTCATCACTAATTAGCAGCTTCTGTTCTGTGGGGCCAAATTTAAGAAAGTAGCACTGTGATTCCATGCACCAGATCACAAATTTGGCCCCGCCACTCTTCTGGCACCATGATGCCAGTTCACAGTACCCAGTTCAGGGAGCCAGGCCCAGCCCTGTGCATAGGGGAAGCCCCTAAAGGATGGGTTCACACTGCAACTCTCCTCCAGTGCCTCTCATCTCATGGGAGCAGCATCTGGCAAATCTGTTCCCCAAGGACTAAAACAAAACACCACATTTCAAATGAAAGAATTATAAAAAAACTTTACAATTCATAGTACCCTAAAAGTCTTAAATATAGCTCATCTGAACCTTATGACAAGCATTTTATAGATGTAGTTTTTTTTTGATTGGCACACATTTTAAAAAAAGCTGTTAAAACTAACAGGAAATTACCTACAATATCCCTAAAAGCACACACATGATTTGTAAACTTGTTTACAAGTTTCAATTCTCAGTTGTCAGAACCTGAATTTAGGTTCTTGAACTATGAGAGTCCTGTGGCACCTTTAAGACCAACACATTTCTTCAGGCATAAGCTTGTGTGGACTACAACCCACTTGTCAAATGCATGAAGTGAAAACTACAGTTAGGAGGCATATATATATACATGCAAGGATGGGTGAGAAACTTTATAATGAGGAGGGCAAGTGCTAATGAATAAATGGACACAAATCAGACATCAAAAATGGTAACATCCATAAACCAGTAGGAGAACACTTCAATCTCCCTGGACATTCAGTAGCAGACCTGAAAGTTGCCATACTTTAAAAACAAAACAAACAAAAAATTTTAAAAACAGACTTCAGTGTGAAACTGCAGAGCTGGAACTGATTTACAAACTTGACACAATCAGGCTGGGTCCGAATAGGGACTTGGAATGGTTATCTCATTACAAAGGGTAATTGTCCCTCCTCATACATTCTGTTTCCAATCAACGGTTGTGAGTGGACCTCATCTACCCTAACTCATTAGCACTTGCCCTCTTCTTGTAATGTTTCTCACCCATCCTTGCATGTGTATATATACCTCCAAACTGTAGTTTCCACTTTCATGCATCCGACAAGTGGGTTGCGGCCTACGAAAGCTGATGCCCAAAGAAATTTGTTAGTCTTTAAGGTGCCACAGGACTTTTTTTTTTTTTTTTTTTGCTTTATACAGACTAACATGGCTACCTCTGTGGTTCTTGAATTAAATTTCATTTGGTCACATGGCATATGGATTTTTTTCCTGGTTATCTTTTTAAGTGTATAGCATACTAAAGCTCTTATAAACAAATGATATAAGCAATGTGATCTAATTAACTACATGCTGGGAAGTTCAAGAACCATGTTTCATATCTTGAGAGTATTGAAACCCATCACCATGATTAATACTTTTCCATTTAAATTTTCCCTTTTCTTTTAGGAGTGGGAAAAGCTAAAAGTGACTGAGTTACAGACTCTTGCAGAGCTTAACAGTGGTGTCAAGTCACATGTAAACACATTAGAAACTAAAAACATACTTCTTTCTCTACACTTGAAAACCTAACATAGCTAATAATTGCCTATAGCTTGGAGATAGGCATCATATTTTCTCCTGTCTAAGTTGAGACCAAGCATGGAAAGTTGCAGTAAATAAAACCTCTGTCAAAAGACATCATGTAACCCAGGGGCCAGCAACCCCCAGCACGTGCGCCAAAGGTGACACGCACGCCTATTCTAAGTGGCATGGAGGACAATTGGCCCTGCGGCGCCACTCAGCCCAGCAGCTGCTCCCTGCTGGCCTCATCCCCTAGCGGGGTCTGGGGCCAAAGGAGCTGCTGCGCATGTGGCATCTCTTTCCCTTGCTGGCAAGGCCATCCCTGGGGGGGGGGGGGGGGGATGTGAGTGGGACAACTGGCAGCAGACCCTGGAGAACAGCAGCCACACACCGGCCTGCCCTGCTCCCTAGGGTGGACCAGCTGGTCAAGGGGCAGGGCAGGCTGGAATGCTGCAGAATAGCAGAAGGCAGCCTCTGGCCTGGCCCCGGCAACGCTGGTGGCTGCGCTGCCTCCTGCCACTGTGGTCCATTTGGTGGCAGGATGGGGGTGCCTGTGGCACCCCAAAACTGGGCAGCCCGGGCTACTAGGGCCCCTCTAAACTTGCCCCGGGGACAGTGTAGGCCCTCACAGGCCGATTGGTCCTGAGCTCCACTCCTTCCCCCCCCCCTCCCCCAGACAGCCCTGCCTGCTGGCCATGACCCTGGCAATTGCTGGCTCTGCCACAGCACCTAATGAGGGTTGGGGGCGCGGGGTTGGCACAGGAGCCAGCACAGATTGCTGACCTCTGATCTAACCCTGGCAAAAGCAATTGGTTCCAAGCAATAATTACAAAGCTACACATATTGTGTTTATATATTTAAACAACATCTTTCTGAACAAAATGTCCAGTGACATACTGTTCTACAAAACTGTTCAGTGAAGGTTACTACCAATGAGAAAGTGACTAATCATTTTAATGTATTTTAATAAGTAAAAAAGTTCATACAAAGATATGAAAATTAATATAATAAGAAAATAATATTGTTTTCACATATTTTTAAGTATTAACAACTGAGATACATGATAGTTCTACAAATTAAAACCACAGTGTAAGGTTTAGTTCAAAGATACACTGAATATCTGGAGGATTTTTTTGTCAGTGAACATTTCACTTGGATTTACATCAGATGCTTATGGTTTATATCCCATAACATTCTTGGGAGGTCTTATTCTCAGGATTAACTTTAAATTTACTCTATAAATTCATTTTTGACTCTTAATGTTCACAATTAATTGCATCTAGCAACTCTCCAGTTTTCTCAAACAAGAAAGTTATGTACCTCCATATATTCTCTTTCCTTAAACACACACAGGTAGAAGGGAGAGGTCTGCAGTGGATGCTAGTCCTATTGCAGCACTAGCTAAACCTTAACATGAGTTCAATAATCTCTTCATTCCCATATTACTACAGTTTAGGAATGTGAATAAGTTACCTCACCTCTGCAAGGCAAAGTCAGAATCAAGTTATGCTATGGTTACTATGACCTTGTTCTGCTGGCCTTATTCAGGCAAAACTCTCATTTCTTTAGAACTTCTGCATGAAAAAAGACAAAAGATATAAGAACTAGATAAATATTCAGGATCAAAAAGTAAGGAGGCTTGTACCACATCTCTCCTTCCTGCCAAGAGATAGTACTCAATGATTTGTGAGAGATGTGTGGGTTCATTCCGTAAGAAAGGAACAAAAATGGGCAAGGACTTAGTTTCGGAGGCTCTGATTCTGCAGAGCACATAAGGACATGAATAATTCAAATCAATGAAACCAACGTACTTAAATGTTCTGCTGAATCAGGGCCCATATAAAAAGACCAGCTAGGATGCACACATTGAGTGAGTGAGAGAGAGAAGACATGTGCGACAGAGAGAAGGGGAAAAAGATTAATAAAAATATAACTATGACTGCATAAAAGGGATAGATGTAGGCATTTATTTATTAATAAAGCATACAATTACTGTAGATGCCATAAAATAAGCTTGTTAACTTCATTACTGGTAATAATGGATTTAAAATATGATTGTGTACAAAGCCCGTCCTAAATGCACAAGATTTAGGTTGGCTACATACAGAGATTGATTCAGGAAACAATTAGTTTCACATTAGGGAGTTTACAATATTGAAGATAAATAAATATTTAAAAATCATTTCTACTGAAAAATACTACAGGAACTTCCACATAAAGTTAGAATGCTATTAAGTCTGTGTGTTCCAAGTCATAACTTTATCATAGTCCTGAATTCTTTGTTTTATGTGAGAAAGTTTATTCTTTAAGTATTCACAACGCTCCTTCTTCTCCAGAAATGTAGGATCCTGTAAGAAATATACAAGCAAGTCAACAACTCCTTATGTACTTTTCAGTTTCCTTCAAGATCAACCAACCATTAATGCAATAAGCTGAGGACAGCAAATATATGTGGGTCATGCCCTCCAAGTACATGCTGTTCTTCCTTGAACATAATTCTTCTATCTGCTCTTCTCCCACTACCTTGGTGGGTGGAAAAGGGGCTGTAGTTTTGATATAGTTCAGCCATTTAGTGAAATAAAGCAATTTGATTTGTATTTGAAATAAGTAAATATGTTGTTCTGCTACATATTTTTGTTCTGGTGGCTTGTATCTGGTGATCTTTACGTTAAAAAAATGTACAAAAATGAAAACAAAAAAGGGTAATATGAATCCTCAATTTGCATTGAATAAAAAAACCCATAAAGGTACAAGTAAATATAATCAAGATTTTACTGGAATTCAAGTAGTGTCACACACACACTCTCTCTCTCTCTCTCCCCCCTCCCCTCTCCAGCAGTAGTTATTCTGCAACCAGGAAACAATGCTGGCTTTTTGCTGGATTTTGTTGGATGGAAAATGGATTGGGTCTAAAAAAAAATAACTGAACAATGTTAGCATGTCCTCTCAAGGCAAGACATTAACAGATGTGATCTACTGTCAAATAGAAAAAATGTTTTAGCCTAAGAATGTCAATTTTAGCCGAAGAATGCCAACTGTTTCTTTTGAAGTCTAATTTATATATTTAATGCTATCACAAGACACAACCAATATGACTATTGGAATGCAATGAGCACCAAACTTTACCTACTTCCTCAAGTATCCAGCATTTTAACTCAGATACATAGACCATTGTAATAGCTTCCCAACATGCAAAAAGGTTAGGCATACCCTTAATCGACAGATTGTGCCTACTGCTAAGGATACTTTGTTTACTTACATCCTCTTATCCACCCAATAAATTTTTATTTCAAACTATTATTAGAACGTGAAGCTGAAAATACTCACATTCTTCTTCTTTTTGTACTCTTGCAGAACTTTTGAAATTCTGTCGTGTTCCTGTTAAATAAAAGGGTGAAGCATTTTAAAAACCTCATGTGTTGTTACTGTTCTCCTGTAAGTTCTACCAAGACCTCTGTCAAAAGCAAGACCTGAGACGCATCTTAGTTTTTCTTTCGATTGAAAACAGTTTGAATTTGTCAACACTAACTGAAATTAGTCAAAACTTTGAATTAAGATAGAAACCAACTGAAAACGACTAAACTAATAAAATGGGTGAAAGCTAGTTTATGAAGCATTACAGCAATAGTGAAATATGATGTTAATAGGTTTTCAGGAGATCAAGTCCATCTTGGTTGTTCATCTTTAGCATTATACGGTCTCTCTTTTCCCAGAGGCAGCTGCTTAAGATTGTTTTCAAATATTGAGCACAAACACAGATTAATTTGTTTTTGCAACCTTTTAAAAAAAAAAAAAAAAAAAAAAAAAATCTAATTAGCTACTCACAAGCGTGTTTCCAGGGCGAAAAGACAACTTGCTCATCAATGCATCGAGTTCATCGAATTTTTTTAAGACCGCCTGAACTTCAGCAGAGAGCTCTTTATATTCAGCAAATTGATCATTAAACACAGCTTTATAGCGATCTCGCTCATCGTCTGACTGAATTGCTGGGTATTTCCTATGAGAAAAACTATTATTAGTGCTGGAGTTATGACTTTCCAAAAACAACTGTGAACTTGGCTTTTTGAGCACATTCTAATTTCAGAAGGTTATACATAAGACTTTGAAATCTGAGTTATGCAAATTAACATTATCTGAAACATCCTTATAGAATAACAAGCTTTATTAGCTTGCAAAGACCATTGGTTTTTGCGACTGCTACTTGTCTAAGTTTCTTTTGCTAAGCTGTGATTCTGATTTTGTTACACTTCTTAAGAAGAACAAGTATTAGAGGTTCTAGAAAAGTTCAAAGAATTGCCAGTACATTTGTTCTTAATTATTTGACATTCCTTATGTCCCTTCCTCATTCCCTCAGTAATTCCTCTGTTAGATATTTTGATTAAGCATTTAATCTCTTAACCATCACTCTTATTTAAAAGTAATTTCATTAAAAAATTGGAGACTAGAGTATGAAGTATGAAAAAGTTGTTAAATATTAAGACAAGACAATAGAAAATAATACCACTTCTTTGATGAAGCAAGATTAATGGAAAGATTAAAAAAAAAAAAGACTCACGCTAGATAGTCTGGCATCACTATAGGTTTAGGAATGTGACCTGATGGTATGTGGCCATTAAGTAGTTCAGGTTTCACTTCCACCGATTTAAATTGTTTGTAATTGACTTCTTTTCTTGGTCTGTCTTCACTTTCATACTAATTTTTAAAAGTAAAAACAATAAATATAAAATACACAAAATAATGGTTAATGTGGGAAAATTAAAGTGGCAGGTATTAAACAGTTACCAGTGTCTTCCTGAATGCAATTTTAATTCCCAAATCTCTTACAATTAAGAATTAAAAACAAAGCACATTTGGTAAATGTAAAGAGGGTTCTCTAATATACTGGGACCAACATGGCCACAACAGCACTGCATACAGAAATATAAAGTAACATTTCTCACACAAAGCAACCATAAATCTGCCCCACTAGAGATAAGCTATTAGGGAACTGGTCTTTTGGAGTTTGGAAATATTTATCTTGAATGAAGTACAGGAAAGTTTAAGAAAGTTCTCTAAGGTATTACTAAACTAATTGCAATTGTGCAACAAGGAATTAGAAAGAAAGGTAGCTCAGAGCTCGTTCACCCTCTGTCAAATCAGCAACAATTCTTCCCCGTATCAAAGGTGCTACACATGACACTGAAGTATTCCTATTTGGTGTTTTGATGGGCACAGATAATTCTGTTAGGAAGGAGAAAGGCACTGAAGTTCCAGATTTTATAGGGGCAGAGTTAAGGTTGTGTAGGAATTATTGTCTTAAGTACTCCTGGGGGCACCAGTACCATCCCAATGTGCGGCACCACATGCACAAGAAGTGCTGTGGAGACTGGTGTCTAAGCCAGAACTTCCGCGGCATAAGCATCTGCCACAGTGCAAAAACTATTCTGACTGCCCCAGAGAGCCTGCCCTTGCTGGGGCAGGGTTAGAGGCATATCTAAAAATTCGAACTGTGGACTTTGGGACTTACCCAGAGAGAGCCAGGAACCACTGATTAGATTATTGAGCACATCCTGTTGCCCAAAATCAGTGGCTTCTCTGCACTGGGCATGCAAAAGGGGAAATCCTGAAGTCTCAGTGTGGAACATTCTGAAGTAGAAGGCTTCAATTCAGACATGCTGGAGAATAGCGGGGTTTCTCACTGTCTCCTTATTCAACCACTTGCTCAGAGGCTGTGCCTCATCTGATGAGACACAGCTGAGTACCCTGGACTTTAAATTTGAGCAGTGAAGGCAGTAAATCCCAATGTGCAGTAGTCTTGGTTAACTCAGGCTATAGCTTGAAGAATTTACTCTTAAAAGTGTTCTGGGTTAGCCTTTTCTCGCTGAGATGCCTCAGGGAGGGTTTGGAGATGCTTCCCACTTTTTTTGCTCCTTCATATTATATGTGCAGATATATAATCTGGCACTTTTACATATCATAGTTGATTCCAAGGCATAGAACAAACAGGATGATACCCAGGACTGATGACTATCAAGTGTTCAAGATGCAAGACACCGAACTGTCCTCCTTTCTCATTAAGTGTCATGCTTGTCAAAAAAAACCAAGGGGTAAAACGGAAGGAGTTGGGTCCTGTCCTGGCAAGGGAAGTTCCACAACAAGAGAGATGTGAGCCAAGAAGTACAGTAAGGTCAGAAGGCCTTTTTTTTGGCTAAGCTTAGGCCAGGCCTTGTTCTTGGACTAAGCAATAGCAGCCATATCAGGAGAGAGAGCAGCCATAAGCTAAATAGCAGGTCGTCACATCTTCACATTCCCGAAATTACTTCAAGCCGATGGAATATCAGGCTCTTAAGAAGGTTCTACTCTCCCAATTGTAACCCACCACCACCAGATAATGAAACGGGTCTTAAGATGTTTAAAGAAAACTTTGTTTGACAGCATTCTGTCTGGTAAGGAATTAGTTATACACTTATTCTTTTGTCTTTTTGGTACTCAATATTCTATTGTTTATTTAAATGATTTCTTTTTCGTTCTTTAATTGTTTCTGTCTGTTGAACAGCTAAGTATGCACTATTTTTAAATAAATTAAGTTGGGGTGTTATGATGAGTGAAGGACTGTTTCATAATGGGCTAAAATTGATATTTTGTAGTACTTTAGTTTAAAATGATTAAGGAATGGATAAGCAAGGCCCAAGTTTTAACTATATAAACTGAGGTCCAAAAGGAAGTTCTAGCTCCAGGACACAGCCCAAGAAGATCAAAGCTGATCAATGATCAGACCTCAATACCTTGGGAACCATACAGAGCAAAAGCTGGAGTCTCCAGATGGTCTAATCCTGAACGGCCACTAGAAGAAGTTTGTCTGCATTATTGGGAGTGGTAAGCACTGTATGTTAAGCGTATGTATTCTGTTTTGATAACTGATTGAGAATGAGAATATTACTGTGTAAGGTTCCTTCACTGGTAAAAGATCCTGCAAAGCCACAGAGAATTACATTTGGAGCCCTAAGAATTGGGAAGGGGTGGAGGTGGGGGGAATACTTCAATTACTTAAGTTAAACCCAGAGCCCTACAGACTAGAAATGGGTAACCCTGAGCCCTAACGTGTGAACTGAATACTGGTAGAAATGCCTACCCCGCCTCCCAAAGCCCTACAGATTGGGAAAGGGTTGGGGGAGTGCCCTAGTGTGCAGATAACAGTACTGAGCCCAAGCATACTAAAAAAGATAGCGGAGCAAGTACACACAAAATGGTCATAAATCTGCTGAAAACTCAAGAAACACATACCACGCGCAAGGGGAGGGGGGCGAGGGAGGTTGCAGGAAAGAGGCATCATAGTGCAACAAGTCACTTGCAGCAAAACATTAGAATTTAGAGCACTGAACCCGATCCAGCTGGAAAGCAAAGCTAAAACCAAGAAAGGCCGCTTGAAGAGCATCACTGGAATCAAGAGGAGAGCTGGAGCAATGGGTGCTGCTTCCTCCTGCAGGGAGTTCTTCTGTTTACCATGGTCAAGGAAATTAACCAGAATATTCAGAAGCCAACACTGATACACTCCAGAGGGGGTATGACGAGTTCTACCTCATCACTTCCTTTCCTTAAGGATCACAAAAGGTAGAGAAATAGTGGCATTCTACTGGTCTCCTGTTAAGGAGCTAAGACTTAAGGTAAGAATCTGGCAGAACTAGTATTAGAGAATTAACCTCTTCTGGCCAGCACTTTGGAAAACTTTCTCTTTTCCCAGCCCATATCAGTCAGAAAATGAGAGAGAAATATAATCCTTGATGCATTTTGAGACAGCAAACAGATGCACAAGAATAAATTTGGTTCTTACCATCCTTTTTGGTTGGAAAGATTGTGTTTTCATCTAAAAAGAAGAGAGAGTTAAAATAAAGGTTTGAAGCATGCCTATATTCTGCAGAAGTATTAACATTTAAAATCTTAAACCCCATACTACACATGGCATTTGTGATCAATGTTTAAGAAAGAGTAAATTTATTATTTTCAGGACAGTTCTATATGGCAGTATAGTATCATTAGTTTTAAAGAGAATCCTTTAACTGCCAAAATATTGTAACAATTTAGACCAGTTTGTTTGGAGTATCTATATGATAGGATTCCAGAATTGCAGTTCTGTAGCCCAGGATCTCTGTTGAGTCAATGAGAAGTGATGGAAACAGCTGCAAACCTGGCTGAGAATTTTTTGTTTTAATATCACCAGGTTGAACCATCACTCAGGCCTATAATTTGAATTTGTTACTGTCTAGTTTAGTTCTCATCCATTTTTGGCTTTTACTTAGAAAACAACCCCCCAAAACAAAAAATCCAACTTTATAAACTACACCTGTATAACAGCACAGGTCTTCAGTTACTACTTTTAGATAACATATTTCAATCTCCTCCATACCATTTTTATTAATCTCTTACATTTTGTTCAATATTAATCCATGTGTTCTTTGGGGGCAGCAATCATTCTTTATCTGTTTTGGGAAATAACTCTGTCGCCAACCATTTCCCATCATATTCAGTTCAGTCAAACTAACCACTATAAAAATAATCCATTTAGGAATACTTTCAAGTAAACAGAATAAAAGATGCTGGAGGATGAGTGGGAATAAGTTTATATATAAACTTAAATGAAACTGTTTTGATATTTTTATAATATAAAATTAATCACTTAACTAGAATATTTTGAAGCAATCATACAGCTACTGATATTTAATTTAAAATTAGGACACGCCCCCAGTGCAACTCTGTATTTGAAGAAGGAAAAATAGAATGCTTCCAATGAAAGATTAAAGTGTGAAACTAGAACACGGAAAAAAACAAACAACGAATCCTGTGGCATTTTTAAAGACTAACAAATTTATTTATCGCATGAGCTTTCGTGGGAGAAAATCCCATGTCGTCAGACGCTTTGAAGATGGGGAACTTAAAGAATGGGAGGCAATTAAATGCAGGGAAATGTATGACACAGGCTCTGTTTAGGCTGCAACAGCAAAATCTTCGAAGTGCCTGACGAAGTGGGATTTTTCTCCCATGAAAGCTCATGTGATTAATAAATTTGTTAGTCTTTAAAAGTGCTCACTCCTTGTTTGTTTGGCTTCCCGAGACTAACACAGCTTCCCCTTTGGAACTAGAACATGGAAGAAATCCACTGGTCTTCCTCCCCTCCTAATAATGCTGTTTTACAGTTTCAATCTGAACAACTGCTTTGATTTGCTGAAACAGTCTGACTTGATCCTATGACTTACACTCCCCTGCATTTATTTTCCTCCCGTTCTGTAAGCTCTCAATCTTCAAGTGTCTGACGAAATGTGATTTTCTCCCACAAGAGCTCATGTGATAAATACATTCGTTAGTCTTTACAAGTGCCACAACATTCCTTATTTGTCTAGGGTAAACTGGTTTCTCAAAGACAAAAAATAAGGTGACACCTCTAGTTAAGTGTCATCACAGTTCATTGTCAATCATCTGTTAAGTGGGTCAGGGCCATCTCTCGGGGTGGCGAACGGGGTGATCGCCCCAGGCCCCGCGGTTACGTGGGCCCCCCGCTGTCCCACTCCCAGTGGGGCAGTGCGGGCCCTGCGTGCGCTGCAGCCCCTGCATCCATGGCCACACTTCCTCCTATTCCCCGCTGCCTTTGGCAGTGAGGCAGGCCAGGCCATGAGTACTACGCCCGGCCCCTGCGCCATCCTTCCCCGCCCCTAGGGCGGAGCAGGCAAGCCCAGGAGCGGAGCATGTGGAAGGCCGGCCTGCCCCACATGGCCACATGTGGCTGGCTCCCCGCGGCAGCAGGCTCGGCCTCCCGGCCTGGGCCAGAGCCAGCACCCTGTGCTGGTGGCCTCGGCCTCCCGGCCAGGGGCCAGCTCCTCCAGTGGCCTCAGCCTCCTGGGCTGTCTCCCTGGGGGGCGGAGCAGGCTGATGGGCCTGCCACACTCCCCTGCAGCGTGGAGGGGTGGGGGTGGGGCCCCGCCTAGGCCAATTGGCCCAGGGCCCCGCTCCCCACAAGGGATGGCCCTGAAGTGGGTATTATTTGGCAAAGAAGGGGTTCAAAAACAGATTGACCTGCATTTTGGCAAACAAAGAACTTCTTTCAAACACTAGACTCCATGTCTCCTTCCTCACAGCTGGAATTAACTTCATCTAGCGGTAACTCCTTTGAAATGCATTTTCCTGAGATTACTGAACTATAAAAGGGGCAAAAACACCCCAACCCCTCTTTTATCACCTAAGACGACAAAGGAACCAGCTCTTTAAATTTGGGGGAGAGGGGATGGTGGAGGAGAGCTTTTGGCCTAGAATTCGGTCAGCTATGTTGATGGGAATATATGATAGCCCCTTAATAACTGAACCACCCAGAGAGGGGCTGGACAATGCAGAACACACATTTCTGGGAAAATCCGGAACTGGAAATGCGTTGGCGTTACCCTATAAGTAGGAGCCAAGACTGGTGGAAGCCAGAACATGAGTGAACGTTGCTGACTGCTGGGTCACAGCTAATGGACATGGGGTGCAGATACACACAGACACTCAGGGTGTGACCTGCATGTTGTCAGGCTGTTTGTTGAGCAGCTCTGGTAAGAAGCTACAGCAGTGATGCTCCGTAAGGCACCCCAAGTTACAAGGCAGGCAGCAACACAACCTCTCACTGGTCTAGAATGCACCCCAGATTGTGACACTTTCCTTCAGTGAGCTCAGAATATTACTAAGGTGGGTAAATATTCCTGCTGTGTAGTTGGAAAAACTGGTGCCAAGACAACTTGCCTAACATGAAAGAGTTAACCCAAGGCACAGTGAGAATTAAAACCGAAGGCTTATTCCTTCAATCACACCTTGTCATGGGCACACTAAATGCACACAGAAAAATTGATGCAATCAATCAGTTTGGTCTGAGAGTTTTTGGACTTACCTCTTGTTCCATTAATTCTCTATGCCTCCTTGCTCCTTCATGTCTCCATAGCTTTAGGCAAACTACTGCACTAATAAGATAGACAGTCACTGTGACAAACAAAAATATCATTGCTGCTGTCTGTCCCCCTTCTATGCGGCAAAAGGATGCATTCATTGGTGTTCTAAATAACTGGTAATAGCAGAGTCCACCTCGGTTCGCATCATTCACATAGACTATTGCAGCAGCCATATACAGAATGAATAACGCAACATTAATTCCAAATTCAGTTAAAGGCCACCAATGCGAATCCAGAAGAATAGTTCGATAGTACATCGACATGCCAAGTACTAAGAGAGCTATAGTCACAACCCAAGCCAGGCCTGCCACTACAAGTATAAAAGGGGTTTTGGGGCCACTGTAATAATACCCTCCATACATACTGCTTGAGGTATAACCATATGGCTGCGAGTATCCAAATGTGTTGTACCATTCATTATCTTTGTGTATATAGGCTGTGACACAAGCAAAGACAGCTGCCCCTAAAAGCAGTTCTACAACACACAGAATCCTAAGTAAACCTGCCCACGATTTCATGTAGGAGTATCTCAGATTATAAGCTTCCACCTTCTCACTGTAAGTTAGAGCTGTTTGAGTATGTCGTTCTAGGGAGGCATAAGGATCTCGGGGAAGCATGGCTTCCGCTTGTTTGCGGGAATTGTAGCTTCCACCTGACCCACCATACGGATCTTTATAGGAACTAGCAGCTGACTTGCGGTCAGGCTGTACTGGAGATGATGGTGGAGAACACTCAACTCCATCAGAAATGTATTTTACATCCGACGGTGGCTTATCCAATTTTGGATCATTTCTTTTTCCTTTGAAGAAGTTCTTCCAGGAGTCTGGAATGAACCGCCTTACTGGTTTGAGATCAGACGGTTCTTCACTGTCACTTGGGTAAAATTCAGGGCCGAAAGGTGGCTGGAGTGGAAGAGGTGGTGGCGGCAATGGATCCACATTCAGTGGCAATTCAGCATTTTGCAAACCTTGAGGCAGACTTGCTGTATCTTCTAGAAAAGGGGAATCCACATGTACTTCGTCGTATTGAATAGATCTGCCCTGCTGCCTCGATCTGTGCTCCGACAATGCACTCCTCGAAGACATTTGTGATTTGATCTCCTGTTTTAGGAACTAAAATCATTACATTAATATTGGCAATTATCCCCCTTCCCACTTCATTTGTATTTCTGCTAAACATCGGGAAAAAATGGCTAAATGCCACCAAGAAGCTCAGCCCTGAACAAGCCAGAACCGAAAACAGCTCCTGCCTGGACAAGCTTAGATACAACCCCAGCAAAGTGATACTTCCCTCGAGGAAAAAGCCAGCCAGCCCTGCCTCCCGCTGGTGCTGCAGCCCGGGTAGCGCGGAGAAGCTAGCAGGGGCCGACCGCAGCCATTTCACGCTGCCGACACGCGCGGGAGGAGCCAAGTCTCAAGTTTCTTTAAATCCATATTAACCTCACCAGCGGGACGGGAGGGATTTTATACCGAGCCGCTCTCGGTCAAGCGACGAGCCCAGACCCCAGGACACTGCCGCACCCCACCCAGCCCCGGACAAAGGGGCAGCAACAGGAGCTCCCAGGCCCCGATCCTGCAATGGCCCCGCCCCGGCCAGACAAAGGCCGCCTGCCCCGCTCACCGCTGGCCTCCAAGTCCGCAGCGGCTCCGCGCAACTGGCCGAGACAACACCCAGCAGCAGCCCTGTCTCGCGCCCGCCTCGCCCCTGCTGCGTCCCCTGCCGCGGCTGGCCCCGCCCCCAGGAACTCACCTGCTGGCCCCGCCCCGCCTCGCCAGCGGCCGCGCGCCGGGCAGTCCTGATCCTGCGGCCGGAGGCAGCGCTGGCTTTCTTGGCCGCACCCACTTCCCAGGCAGGGCGGGGACCCGCGACCCGCCCTCACTCCAGCCTCGGAGCCCCATTCTCACGTGCTGGAGGCCAGGGAGCCTGAATCGCACCATAGCCCCGTTAAACACGCGAGCCTGGGTGAGCCCGGCCACAACCTGCCTTGTCCCAGCCGCAGAGCCTCACCGCAGCTGCCTTCAGCCCCAGCAGCACCTGCAGCCACCCACCCGGGCGCAACAAGTGTGTCCTGGCTGCTAGTATCTCACCTGCCGGCTGGTGGTAGACACCCAGGTGGGAGTAGGTGACAGAATAAAACCATTGCATCCCTGTCCATGACAAAAGCAGACTGGGTGAGCGCAGGGCTCCCTTGGTCACTTTTCTAAGACCTAAAACTGGAAAAGGTAGAAAATTGAAGAACCAAGCAATTCCAAAAAGCTGAATGTTTCTATTTAATTGGAAAATTGGAATTCACAGCAGGCTCAGTGCTGTTCTAGTTTTACGATTAAAAATAGCCAGCATCTTTCCCCCAGCCATAACATTTAGCAAAGGGTTACAGGGTGGCTGATTGCTAGTTGTTGACTGAAATATTTTATTTTCTGTGACTTGGAAACATAAAGCAACAGGAAGTATCTAAACACAATGGGTTAATATATAAACTTGAGGGGTTGCTGTTTATTGCTGGAGCTGTAACTTTGCCCTGTTTCCAGTGAGCCCCCTCCTGTAGTCCTGCCTCAGACAACTGCCAGTGAGTATGCAAAGCAGAATAAGGTTTGCTATTAGGATTACAGGGGATGGCCAGATTGGGGGGGGGGGAGAAGGGAGGGAGATAATCAAGCACCTCTCTTTTTACTGCCATAAAGCTCTACCAAGCTTTTAGATCTTATATGCTATTTTATAGTCTATTCATTGAGAATACTTACATTCCTATACTTCCATCAATACCATAAGCTTTTTTCCTTTAAATACATTTTCCACAACATGTGTCTGAATTTAGATGTCATTTAGGAAAAAAGGGGTTCAAGATAAACTATTAATGTCCTAAAGAGTACAAAGTAGCACTTTCAGTTTAATGAAGTATTCCTTGATAAATAATGCAAATATTTCAAAAAATAACTAAAATTATCTACTATACAACATATTTCTGTTTATAAACATACATAAAATATCTAAGGCCAAAAGTACAAAACTGTAATAAGTAACAGTAAGAGGTTTATTATTTACATAAAGACTGAACTAACTTTTTACAATTTACATTGTTCTTTTTTCCCCTTAAAAGGTTTGAGCTTCCATACAATAGCAAATACCTTCAAAAATTTGTGAGATTTAGTAAAACCTCCAAATGCTGACAAAAAACATACAATGTATATCAAGAACCAGTCAAGATGAAATTAAAAAATGTAAAAACTAAAAGTTTTACTATTCACCATTAGTTTTCTTTCAAACAGTTCATCTCATCATTTATAATTTTATTTTAATTTTGTTTAAACCATATAGGTTACTTTGATGGCTCAGGAAAGGCAGAGAGCATTATCTTTGATTAAGTACACACACTTAAGGCTTCATACTGCAATTTCAAGGGAAGTTTAAGAAACTTCGCACTTGATACTGCCCTAGTACACACTTTCATGGAGCCTGCAGCATATTCTTGTGAAAAGTCACAGAAGCATTAATGTAGAATTACTATAGAATTGGCCCACTCTTGAATACACCTTTGATACTTCTGTTACGATCTATTCAAGGAAGAACCTTTTTTTTTTTTTATTGGTGGTAAAAGGGTAAACAATATTAGACCAATGATGCTGGGATATTGTTGCACTCAGTCACTATCATATTCCTCTATTTTTAATTCATCTTCCTCCATCACTGCTTGTGCTGCAACAGGTTGAGGTTGACTACTTGGTAGCTCACTTCCACTAGCCTGGCTGGAAATAAGAGGAAATTCATCTGGTTCATTCTCATTTATTTTGTTTTTTTCCAACTGGACAAGCACCTCCACAGGCTGCATGGCAGTAAGGTCCCCTTCGTCAATACTTTCAAAGCCTGACATTCCAGGGTCTTTATCAGTAAGGGTTTCAAGCTTTAACCTGCAAAAATCATCATAACCACAACCATCAGTAATAAGAAAAAAGTAAAATGAAGTGCTCTCACAAGATCATGGATGCTGAAATGGAATAAGTCACCCAGGTACCACATTAAATAATCCCTTTCCTCCTTTGGTATTTACAGCCTTAAAAATGTGATCAATGTTATAACCATAGCTAAGATACACAATATCTTTCTTCCTAAATCAGTCCCTCCAATACCACTATAATTTCTATTCTTCTGCTCTGTATATCCTCCAGTTACAGAAATTTGGCACCCAGAACTAAACACAACATTGCAAATACAGTTGAGAGCTGTATAGGAGAATTTGCTCCCTGCTCTTTTTAAATGCAGCATTTATGTATATAGCTCAAAACTGCAGTGAATGGTTTCAAAGCCATGTTCCATTGTCACTTCATGTCACATTTGGTAGACACTTTCCAAAAGGGTAGCTGAGTTCAGGGCCATCGTTTGGGGGAAGAGGGATGAATGGGGCAATTGCCCTAGTCCCATGGTTATGCAGGGCCCCCCTCGGCTGTGCTTTGCCCGGCCCGCTCCCTCCTGTACGCTGCCTTTGGCAGCAAGAAGTGAAAGGCAGCGGGGCAGGGCAGGAATGCTTTGCCCAGCCTCTGGCTGGCCCTCCCCGCCCCCCAGGGTGGAGCAGCCAGCAGAGGGGAGGGGCGGGTGCACAAGGCCCCCGCAAATGAGGGGCAGGCAGGGGCCTGGCTACAGGTCCGGGCTCCGTCCTCCCTTAGGGATGGCCCTGGCAGCAAAATAAACAAGGAGTCCCTGTGGCAGTTTTAAAGACTAACAAATTTATTTCTCGCATGAGCTTTTATGGGAGAAAATCCCACTTCAAAGCATCTGACAAACTGGGATTTTCTCCCACAAAAGCTCATGCAATAAATAAATTTGCTGGACACTATCACTCTAAGTTTCTTTTAGCATTACTACTTCTAGATTTCTCCCTGCCATGAAGCATTTGTGATCGGATTACTTTGCATTAAAAAAATGTAAACTCTTATAATTGATTTACTGATAGCAGTGCCTACCCTATGCTAAACTCTTTCCAAACACAAAAGATGGCATTGTTCCCAGCCCCTGAAGGATTTGCAGTATAAAAAAAGAAAGTAAACAGACAAAGGGGAAGTAGGTTTACTATTTCCTCACTTTGCATTTCTGATCATGTTTCTAATCGATCTAGGTCTATTTCTTTTACTATTTTGTCATGATTGGTGTTCATAACTTTCCCCAATTAATATCTCCAGTTTTAACTAATATGATGTTTTTAACCTCTTACAGATCATTAAAAATGTAATGCTAATCCCCATAGTTAGCCACTAGACACTTCCTCCCAGTTGATAAACTACTACCTATTGTCATTCTGTGTTTACAGACAGTGCTTCTATCCCACACACCATGAATTAGTTTTCTTTTTAGATTAGGATTTCTTGACAGTACCAAAAACATACTTTACCAGTGTCAATATATATTTAATGAGACATACAAGATGGATGAGTTAACATCTTTTATTGAACCAACTTCTATTGGTGGAAAAGATGAAAGCTTGTTTCTTCCACCAAGAAAAAGTCCTATAAAAGGAATTATCACACCCAGCTTGTCTATCTCATACCCTGGGATCAAACAAGGCTACAATAATATAAGCATTAAAACTGTAAAACCAAGGTTTTTTCTCCTTGCTTCAGCTCCAAAAACATTAATGAGCTATAATCTGCAGGGTTTTTTTCCCACAAGAGGAAAGGTCCAGCAGGTGAAACCTATCTCAAAATACTATAGCAGAACCCAAAAATGCAGGTACTAATGGATATCACTTAAAAACGAACAAACAAACAAAAAAAAAAACCAAGGAGTCCTGTGGCACTTTTAAAAAGTCTCCTTCAGTACTGAGGTCATGGAAACTTAACTGTCATCCCTAGAAATGGTTCCACTAGTTCAGGGTCGAGGCCCACTGATATCAAAATATGGGAATGGCTGCAATGTCACTGAGCTCTACATGTTCTGTGGCTAGCGGACTTTGATCTCCATGACTATCCATCTGGCACCCTTCTGTAAGGATTTTTGGAACACACTGGAAATTCATAACTGCATATGTAGTACAAATTATAAGCCTGGTATAAATTAACATATGTCTATGTTCATTTTATAATAAATAAAAAGTCCCCAAGTATGCAGAGAGCAGTAGTCTAAAATTCCAAGAGACAAAAAAATCAAGTTTTTTACCTCAGTGTAACAGGGATGCCTTAAAATCAGTTCCTCAATAGAACATCTTTCATAATTGTATAAATGTATGTGTTCCAAAGAAGGTAAGAACAGTTTCTGGTTTACATCATATTTCTTGCTCATCTAATATTGCATCTAATATAGTGGTGCTCCATCAAAATGCCAGGGGTGATCTCTCATAGTAGTTGATGAATAAAAGTCCGAAAAAATGTGTACTATTCATTCCAGCTTTTGTAAGTTCCTTTGTACTCATTTAACATTTTGACTGTAACAACACACAGATCTCAAACCAGGTCAGGGTTCCACTGTGCTAGGCACTGCACGAGCATATAGTAAGTGATGACCAAAAGGCTGCGTATGATGCAGTGGAAGAAAGGAAACAATGGAAGGAGGATGTAGTCAGGGTGATCAGCCAGCAGACAGAGTGATTTTAACACTATTAGTTAGAATGGACTTGAGCAGTGACAGGTTGCAGACATCAAGGCTAAAGAGGAAGAGGTTGCAACGCTCAAGGCATGAGATAATGAGCGCGTGGATGAGAGTTTTGGCAGTGTGAGCACAAAGGAAAGATCTCATCTTAGGGCAGGTCTACACTGCCTGCAATTTTTGGCAACAGTCGAATGGAGACACAAATTACTTAAACTAACTTGCGTCTCTCTCTGCATTCGACTTCCCTACTCCTGGTGCATCCACTGCGCTGTGCTGAAAGGAGGGGCCTCCCTTCGACTCAGTGCTATCCCAGTTGTTGAGGTGGTGTTCAGGGATTGATTTCTTGTTTGGCTGAGAGGATCTTCACAGACCTGAGCAGTCGCTCAGGAATTTTGAACTGACAGTGGTGAATTTGGCACCATCAGTGAAGACTAGCCCTTGGAGATGTTATGCAGGAAAGAGGGTAGGTACACTGTGGAATATCTTTGGATTTTCAATATATAAATATGGATGGTGCTATGCTAAAATAAATAATATTTAAGTATACCTTCCAAAGTGTCTCTTCAAGGGAAGCCTTCCAACATCCTGGATAAAAGCAATCTGAGCTGAGAACAAAGACAGAATTACTGTAATCTTGCATTGGTCATAATGCACATAAAATAAAGCACATGAGAAAATAAATGTAATTCACTAAAATCTTGTGAATGTTTGAGATTTTCTGGTATAGTGGTTAAAGTTATCCTAGCATGAATTTTCACAATGTATTATGCCACACAACTCTACAGCAAACTAGAAAGTAACAGTGAATAAAGTGGTTGGGACTTTTTATTCTTTGTATGCATTTGTGAATATATTGTAGTAACCAGCTCAAATAGCCTTCAGAATGAATTCATCTTGAAACTGGAAAGGCTTTATTTCAGGCTTCTGTACGCTTAAAGATAACTAGTTTAATATCTAATAAGTGGACTCTGTTGGCCAACAGCCGAATACCTCATATTTACTGTACTCTCTACATACAATATATAGTTCCTAAATCTGCCAGAAAATGGGGAAAAAAATGGAATTGTTGAAGATACAACTTATTTTGTCTAACCCTTAAATAAGGTGGGCAGCTAAACTTCTACAGTAACAGCAATAACATGATCCTCTCTGATTTCCTCAGTTATTATCAGATTTCTACACTGCAATAAGACATTCTGCCTTTGACCTTTTGGCTTATCCCTCAGGAATGGAAGTATTGTCAAAGAATTCAGAGGGGCAACGAAAACAGCTAAAACATGTATCTAATTAAGCCCTCAACAGCAATTAATCTAGAGAAGATACAAAAGTAAGGAATTCCTGATCAAAAACAGTCCCCTTGTTTCTGCATATGTATCTACAACACATGAAAGAGACCCACATATCCTGTCATTTAACACCTGGGATGTACCTGTAGCCACCTACTTAAAGAGGCAAATATACTAGAATCAAATTTATAATATTAAATTTTATCATTATGTCTTCATTCCTGTGCCAGTTCTGTATCTATATTACCATTTTACATGGTACAACTTTTTTTAGTTAAAATGAATGAATTAGATCCATCAGTCTTCTACAAATATCTGAAGTAAAAAGGTATAGTAGGATTTAGTCTAGTTAAATATATTTATTGGCCTCTCCTTCAGTATCTTCTGTTAGTTTGCCCATGTTTAATTGAATTACTTCAGAAAATGTATAGAACATTGATAAGGACTGTGCAGCATAAAAAATGTTTAATATTGATCAATTATTTTATATAAATATATGCAACACCCAGTTAGGAACTAGGATCCTCTTGTGCCTGGCATGGTATGAACAGTACAAAAAGATGGTCCTTCTCCCATATGGCTCACAATCCAAGTAATTACTATGAATTTGAACAAGACTCAATAGTAAATAGCATGAGCCATCCAGTAAATGGTTACTATCTAGTGCTTGAAATCAGAGGGAATATATGCAAAAAGAAGGGTCAACCCCTTCAACTATATGCTTTTCAGCAGACGGTCACTGTCTCGCATATGTAAACTGATGTTTATTTTAATCCTTGGAGTGTAAAATAATATTTTAAGTAACTTTAAGTCAATAAAACATCATGGGATTGAAATGATTTTGCTAAAAGTAGATATATAAGTTTTGCACATTATTCCACAATATAGTCTTTTCTTATCTAGGCAACTTTGCAGATTGTCTTCTCATTTTGGCTCATAAGGACCTTCCATATGAATTATGGATTGATGTTTAAATTTTTTTCCTTTAAAAAGTTATGGTGACACTACCTTGGTTTCTCATTGGATTTGTCAGCATAGCAAGAAAGGGCAACAGCTGGGTCTGAAGACATAGAGGTGGCAAACAGAAACTTGAAAATAGAGATTTTGCAGCAAGGCAGTTTTCTTGATACTGTAAGAATTGGAAAAACACAAGTGAAAAAAACATCTGAAAGCTTTATTAAGCTCAAAAGAAACCACAGAATCGTTGTTCTGGTTCTTTGGTTTTTTTTAATCAGTATAATTATGTAGGTTACTATGATATGTTATAAGCTTTAATGAATGTTCAGCCAAACATTCCACACCATACAAAACAACATAATGAGTCTTAACCAAGCCTACTGGAACAAACAGCCATTAAGGGGATGGGAGGTTCAGACAAAAGATAAACAATCAGGTCTAGTTTTTCTAAAAAAACCAAAAAAAACCCAAAAAACACAGTTTATTTCCTTCAACTACATCTTGAACTGTTGTCGCAAGTTTCCTGAGGATTCTTATAACTGAATTACAGAATCTCATATTCAGGCCAACAAGCTGCTTGCCAAACAGGATAAGACATGTGAAGTACCAATTTTTTTCAGTGCCTTGTAATCTCATAGTTGAGCTATTTATCACAAACACGTAAGGCAAGGTAATAGTAAGAGAATTCATAATTGTTCACCTTGCACATCAGTCTAAGATGGTTTAAGAGGCATGAGTCTGGTTTCAGTTATAATACACCTCACTGTATATATTTTGTGCTAATTTTGTACCATATTAAACTGGATTTCAAGAATCTCAAACACATTTTTTAGTGGAAACAGGCTGTTTTCTGGAACCTCTAGCTATTTTCTAATTAGTAAAAGTATTAAAGTCCATATCTGAAATGTTACTGAGTTTAAAAAAAAAAAAATATTTGTATACACTTCTATATTTGCCTAGTATACAGTTTCTAACATGAATAATCTACATAAACAACACTGTAGGTTTTAACAGTTACATTTCCAAGTTTAACAAAAGTATCTCATTTCAAAATGTGAAGTATTTACCTTTTTATTGATTAAGAACCACTGGGGTTTATGAAAAGGCCGAAAACCCATTCCTCCTTGACAATGGGCAAAGGCTCTAGCGGTATTTGAATGTACCACACCTCTTGTGGCCACAGATGCACTGTACTCCCTGAGCGTAGGTCGTGACTAAAACAAAACATACCATTATACAAATTGTGAAGTATACTGAGTGAAATGGAAAATTACAAATGTGAGCAAATACTGCTGTACGTTTGCGGCTACTCATCCATGCCTTGAACAGCCACTGAAGGATGAAAGCATAAACTGGCTCAATTATTTCAAATGAAAGGCATATTTTCAGAACCTATAAGGATAGCAGTTCAGGTGAGTATTTTGTACTCGTATATTGTGGGAAATGTTAATACAAAGCATACTTAAAATGTGTAATTTTTCACATTTTACATAGTTTAGGATGCAGTGACAGTTCTACCTTCACTCTCAGGGGAGTTAGACTTGAACAGTTGTAGATAAACTAAATGTTTATAAATGGTAAAAACCTAAGTTCATTTTCTTTTACCATAGATCAGTAAGAATGCACAGATGTGTGGCTCCAGGGTATGAAAATTAAAAATGAAAATGAATGAAACTTACATTCCAGTTACTACAGAGGAAGTCAGCAGTACTCAAGTATTCACTGGCCCTTACAAGATCATCTATATCAGTGAAAAAATCTACATAGTTTTGATGAAGAAATAAATTAAATAGGTCTCCAGGCATGTGTGACTTTTCTACAACATCCTATTTAATAAAAAAAATAAAATAAAAACAAAACAGACACAAATTAGTCTATGTTCAGCACAATGTGAAAAGATAAGTTACTTCTTGTAATCTTCATTATTATTAATACATTTATTTTACATATCATTATACATACAGTAAGTAACAAAACTGCTGTGTCCATCACGTTGCATAAATACCAGTAAGTCATGAATTGGTATCAAATCGCTAATAAAGGGCCTTACCTCAGGTTGAACAAGTAAGGCGTCTCTTTCATATTCAGACAGGTGAGAAGGTAGACGAAGAAATTCTGAATCAGATCGTGGTTCTCCTATCAGCAATTTAAATAGTGCAAGAGTCTTTAACATTCAATATAAAAACCATGCTATATTTGTAGTGAACACTCGAAACAAAAACCAAGAATAAAATCCAATCTCATGCTTCATATTTAAACCTATGGTGAGAATGAAGGGGTGGGGAAAAGGCTAGAGATGTATAACAATAAAGTGAAATTATCAGCTTAATAGAATACGGAGACTGAAGGCTTATTTTCCTACTGGTTCCTATGTCGGTTCTTAATTGCTAGGAGACGCCTAGAGCCAAAGTCATTGCTAGGTGAAAGAGCTGCACTCCCTCAAGCTTTTAGTGAACAGGCCCCAGTTCTGTAAACTAAATATACCCATGCCAACATGCAGTACAGCTGTTAACTTTAACATAATGTTTGCTTTACATTTTCGTGATTTATAACAATAGCCTCTTTTTTAATCAGGCATTTCCTGGCAGCTAATTACTGGTTAGGTTAAGAACCATTGGCTTTTTTTGCCCAAAAATGCTTGATCCAAAGATTATTGTTTAACTAACCTCTACTAGACTAATTCCAAAGGGGTAGCCATGTTAGTCTATAGTAGAAAGACAACAGAGTCCTGTGGCACTTTTAAAGACTAACAGATTTATTTATCGCATGAGCTTTCGTGGGAGAAAATTTTCTCCCACAAAAGCTCATGCGATAAATAAATCTGTTAGTCTTTAAATAAAAGTGCCACAGGACTCTGTTCTCTACTAGACCGTCAGCAATATAGAATTAGTTACATAATGGGTTATTTGTGATGTCATCAACCACCTATTAATTGCCTCTCACCATTTTTCATCTCTTTGGTTTTGTATGTACAGCACTTAGCACAACAGGGCTCTGACCAAGTAGGGTTACCACAGTATGAAAAATATTAAATAATTTTTATAAGTAGTTTTAAAAATATGTCAAACCAATCTGCAATGTCAGCAGACAAACTACTCCCACAGATGAGCAAGAAGCAAAGCTGCTCTCATGAGGTTAAAAAGAAGTCACCCTAAGAATAAAGGAAAGGTACTGTGGCAGCAGAGAAGTGCAGCAGGTAGCAAAGAAGAAAAGATCAGTGAGCGTTAAAGTGAAGAAACCAGAGAAGTAAGTTAGTTTGAGTGAGCCTGCATGCATGGACAGTAAATGTGTCAGTAGAAAGGCAGAAAAAGTAATGAGAGAGTGAAGAAAAGGCTAACAGCCCGGAGAGGATGCAGCAGATAAGATCCTTAAACAAGGAAAGAAAAAGTAGCAGGCAAGAGTCAAGGGGAAAAACATGGGAAGGGAAAGGTAGCAGCAATAGTATAAGACGGAGAGAAACAGCAGTTGATTGGAGGTAGCAAGATCATTCTGTAGGAGTGGGAAAAAAGGCAGTATTAAGAGGAAATGGGAGATGCTACAAGGAGCATACACCCAGAACTCAGATCCATATCGCATGAAAAAGCAGTTTTTATTTTACAAGGCAACAATTTTGTCACAGAGTTCTGAGGCTACACATCTAAATTCTCTCTCCTGGCTTATGAAGAATTCTGCACCACTGGACAGAATTATAAACCATAGAATTTTACCAAATAAACACTGTAAAACTTTTCTGGAGTGTGCATTATTTATTCAAAAGATGTTAACAGTCAGTGTCAATCCAAGGTATGAGAAACAATTGCCACCGGCAACTTCTAACCCTTTTTACAATCACTAACGATCAAATCAACAGTCGAGTTGCAGGTAATTCTAGGAAATAGTTTTGCAAATCCAGCGACTGTGTACAGATCATCAATGTTTCATGTTAAGAATGAATAATAAGTAAATAATGTCCTCTTACTTTTGCAGTAAAGTATCTTCCCCAAAGCATGGAAAAGAAAAATGGAGGCATCTTTGCCACCAATCGCTTGTATTTCCTGATTTTCTAAGGTCTTATCAGCTTTCTTTTTCTTCTTGGTTCTGGATGCTTGTGTATTACATTTTAATGTAGAGTTCCCTTTTTTCTTTGACCACAAGTTGTTCTCCGAGTACTCTATCGATCAAAGCAACAAAACAATTAGGATAACACAAGTATTAACATTAATGAAATAAAAAGAGATCTGCTGAGCAGTGACTTTTTAGAACAATATTAACCCCTTTATTCATTATCTGACTTACTTTCATATTCAAACAAGTCAGTCGTCTTTTTCACAGATTTTAATGTTTCCTATTTATTTTTAAGTAATGGACACAAGTAGCAAGATCATTTACTCCTAAGTCAGTATCCTGTTTCAGATTTGTACTTCAAGGCTAATACTGAAGAGTCAAAAATGTTTGTTTCAGTGGCAATATGAATTCCCTCCAAAACATTAAGCGCTAAAACTTACCCACTCAAGATCTGAAAAACGTGCCCAAGTTACTTAGCTGCTTTTTTTTCCCTGGGGGGCTGGGAGGAAAGGTAATTATTTTACTAGAAACTTTCATATGTATGAACAAGAATCAAAAAGTACAAAATCCCTCCCAGACGCACTATTTGACATTATGTCCTTGTTAACACGTCACATGAATCACATTTGCAACGTCAGTCACATTCAGTTCAGTTAACAATGTTTCATATATTTGAATCCTCCTGCGTAACATCCTAGTCCAACAAGTCAAGAGAAAAAGACAGACACTACACTTTCAGCATGTCTTTCAACAGTCTACTGCTTCTGTAATGACCTGAACCATATGAAGTATTTCTGCCTCTTATTCCAATTATCCAATACTCAAAAGTTGCATCGATGATTCACTTTCGCGGCAGGTGAACATTCTGTATCTGAATAATAAAGGAGAGCCAGATTTCTAAGTCTGCTGTCTCTTATTTTTTTTTTTTCAGTTGTATCAATACCTCCATTACTATTACTTCACACACATTATAATTCCAATTTTATGGGCATGATGTGTTTCTGCTACATTAATTTGTTACAGAATTCTGGATGCCATGAAAAATTTATCATGGAGCCATAATCCCCAAAAAGTCATTGAAGAGCTGTTATCTGTTCAATCCAATTTTAAATCAATATGCCTGATTGGTTGAAAAATTCCCACTAAATACAACCAACTGCTCTTCTCGTCATATTCTTAGCAAGTGAGATTAGTGAAACTACATACTTATTAGTGTGGGATACCTTTGATAAAGGATGTTGAAATACTTTTCTTGTACTGAACAACAAACAGAAGTTGTAATGCCTTGTGCCATATTCTCTACCATTTCTCCTAAGTTCTCTTCGTAATCCTTTCATTTTTTCATAAAGGTACATTTATACGCAGAGTCCACTGCATTTCTAGTTTTATATACATGCATATTATCTTGTAATTTCAAGGAGATTTAAATAATCCACAGTACATATTTCAGCACCAATTCTTGTAACCTATTACTGAATCTCAGGACTTGTGTGGTATTTTTCGGATATTCTCCAAATACTTATTCTCAACCACTTTCGGTACAGTGCTAATCTCAAACTGTTAGCTGGTCAAAATCAAGGTAACTTTATATTGGAAAATTACCTTCTCTCCTTCCTTTTATATTTATTTTTTTTGTATGAAGATGTATACACTATATAAAAGACCATAATCAAAGTGACAAAAACTGAATATGTTAGAGGCAAAAATATTAACTTTTAATATGAAAATCAAAAATATCCAGAAGAATATAAAATATAAACTCTAAGTTATCAACCTAGGGACAAAATTACAAAGTTATGTTTAAGCATTTATGCAAATCCTTAAGAAAGTATAATTAATAAAAACAATGTAATGTGTACTAAATCCTTAACTATCACATTTCTTTTCTTGCTAGTTATTATGGGATGAAATTTCAAAAGCTTTCATCATTGGCCTCCCATGCAGAAAGCTTTTGAAAATCCTAACTTGTGGCATTTGCTGTAGCAGCAACTGGCTCATCCCAGTCACTGAACACAAATGAAGTGACATGCATTTTAAATAAAGAGAGTGTGTTTCCACTGAGGTAAACTAGTAAATTATCTCCTGGGAGTTCTCTCTTTTAAGTAAATGGCATATTTAAAATTAAACTTGGCAAAAATTAGCTTAAATGAGGCCTAGCATTGCTCTCCCTCAGCCAGCATAAGACCAGATATCGAAAGATTATTTGATCACCCTCAGTGAGTGGGATGCAGACCTTTTCACCTCATAGCACTTCCTTCCAAGCAATTTGTGGAACTGTTCTTTTTAATATGGCTACAAACTATCACTTGCCCAACCCATACACTAGAGATGATATGCTACTTCATAAATGCTGAAGGAATGAAGAATAGAAAATAAAAGGAAGATATCAAGGATGACAAGGCGGAAAAAACATCTGTTTCTAGATCAAATAGTGTGTCATGCTTTGCTTGGTAAAATCATGAACAGAAGTAATGCACATCAGGAAGAAAAAAGGAGCATAATAATTTAAAAGTCAAATTTCATCCTCTCTTCTCCAAAGCTATGCATTAATCTCAAAGTCAAGTTAGCTAATATTAAGACAAGTTATTGATATTATGCTAATATTAAGTTAAAACATCTAAAAGTCACTCAACCATTGCATTCAAAGAATTACACCTTCCTTTCCTTACTGGCAATATGGGTCTGCAGAGGGTTTTCTGCAAGGCTGATATAATTGGGTTAAAGAAAAAAGCGTGCGTCTGCCACAGAATTATTTAGCTACTACTAGTATATAGCACTTTACCTGAAAAAGTTCTATATATTTACCTTTCAAAGATGAAAACTGAAGACTGTTTATTGCACTTCTAATGTCACCTGAACAGCCTTTACAAATCAATTCTAAAGAGGTTTTGTCAGGGACAGCAAATTTTTCTCCATTCTACAAGATAAAGAAAAATAATTGCAATATCTAAAGTAAAAACAATTTGCATACCTGCAGTGAAAGGCCTATTGCTGCTAGCATGGCGTTAACGTGAAACATCATCACTGTGAAAATAACTTGCTTTGTATGCTTTAGCAAGTGCTTTTTGTAGCATACAAAAGAATTTTCAGAAGTCATCTCAGGAATTGGACCAGGAACTTCTTGCCAAAGTCACTATTTTTGCAAACAAGTCACTTCTGAAAATTTCATCCCTATTTTCTTGTAATAAAGGGATCAAGCTACAACATAATCAAAATGTAATATCCTAGATTTAACAGCCTGAAATGTTTTGCTGTTATCCTAGCACAATGTGGAAGTCAAGCAGTTTTTGATGGCTTACCATACTTGCTTCTGCAGTAGCTATTCGATTAAGAACTTTCATCATCATTGTGGGAGCTACAGGGTTGAAACTATTAAATCCAAGAAGAAAAATTTTTCATTAAACTATTGGTTCCATACTTATTCGTCTGATCAATTTTTATAGAGTGAATGATCTCTTACCTAATATTAGATATACACAGTTCTTCCTGAATTTCCTTTGGAAATAATAACCTTTGGTTGCTGTCTCCACGGAGACTGTCTGAGAGTATAAATACAAGGGGACATCTACTTGTCCGCACAAACTTCCTAAAACCGAAAAAAAGCATAACAAAGGTCACAAATTCTAATTTACTAGGAGTTATTAAGACCTTAGCCCATAAACAGATTACTTAGAACTCACCTTAGAATTTCGTGTAAACTGTCAGGGTCACGATAAAACTGGTTAGGCATATCCTGTTAAAAACATATAAAGAATTATAATTCAAGTGTGCCTGTTCTCTGCTAATGGGTTGAAGTTAAAGCCCGCTCTGAAGACAGTTGCTCCTCCAGTCCACTTCTACTTCAACCAAAATTCAATGTGTGGTTGGAGAAGCTGCATAAACATGTAAATAATTTTTCAAACAAACAATATAGGAACAGAGTTTTTACTTTAATATTAAAGACAACCAACAAAAGAAAATAATGGCTCTGTGCCTTTTTTCCTCTTTATTATGGAATAATAAAGTTATTGAACTGAAAAGTTCCCTGCTTTCCAAAAGTATGTTTTCTTGTTTTTTAAATTAGGAATCCAGATCTTGTCTACTTTGTTTTGCCTGGAAGATTATGGAGGTCTAGAGTATTAAGAGGTTATGAGTTCAGAAAGATCATGTCAGAGAAACTTGATTGACAGGAGAGATTTACATTCAGTTTAAAATTGTTGTTAAACAAAAATGCCTGAACAAATAACTGGAAAGTCTGTTCTCCTGCCCCTTTCAAATGAAGGCTGTGAAAGATCACATTTTAGCCCTCCAAGGAAGTCCTGTAACAAAACAAGGAAGACTAAACTTTACATCTTTGATATTTCTCAGGAAAAAAGCAAATAGAATTAAAACATTTAAAAAAACCAAATCTTTCAGGGTCTCCTCATATATCATAAAGCAGGCTTTTCAGGACATTTTTCAAGCTATAAATGGGAACCTAATTATACATGGTCTAAGCGTACTCAAGTACTGGGTCGCAGTGCTTGCTGCTGCCGCCGCCAAAAGACTGGAATGCATTGCTCAAAGATGTAATTGTGGGGTCGTGGGCATAAATGATTTCTTTCAACTGGGTCCCGAGGAAAAAAATTTTGAAAACCATTGCCCTAGGCTGCCTAGCTCTGCAGGAAAAATGCAGTGGAAGAGTGCGCTCTAGTGACTAAAAAGAGCTGGCTCCTAAATTTGAAAACAAAAACAAAAAAACCCACTCAGCTGGCTCCTTGGTGCCAGCCTGCAACTTTTAGTTGCCATGGCGACCTGGCAACCCCTTTCTGTTGAGCCCTGCTTTGGAAACATAATATCCATTCAATATATTTACCAAATAAACATAAATGATCATGGATCATAGCACCCTTTTGCTCCCTTTACCTTACTTCTCAAACCCATTCCTGCTCCTGCCTCCACCTCTCCCTGCATTCAGGGCCAGCCCAAGCGTTTTTGGCACTCTAGGTGAACTATGATTTTGGACCCTCTTCCCCACATGTTATAAGAGATAACATATTAATATATTTTTTGAAATAGAGAAAAAAATTCACTTCCATCTAATTTGGTGCCCCTTAAAGCCTGGTGCTCTAGGTGACCGCCTTGTTCACCTGTATGGTTGGGCAGGCCCTGCCTGCATTGGATCTCAATTTCTTCCAAGAGAAGACTGATCAATACAAATATCCTTCTTTGGAGTTCCACTCCTCCAATTCCACCCTAGACCCTCACCAACCCAACTCCCACCCTTTGCACTGCAATCTTCATCCCCTTGATCTGTCAGTCATCTTTGACACAGTCAGCTATGCTTTTGAAATCTTACCCTCCCTTGGCTTCCTTTTCTGGTTCTTCACTTATCTCTCTAATATATACTTCAGCACGTCCTTCACAGGAGTCTCCTCATCCCTCTCCAAATTTTTTGTGAGGGTTCCATGCAGATCTGTCCTTGGTTCCCTGTCTCTTCCCTCAACACCTTTTCCCCTTGATAATCTCATTGCAAACACAAATTCAGCTCCATCCCTATGCTGACTACTCACAGATCTACCTCTCTGCGGCAACTTAAATCTCAACTTATTGCTCTGACATCTCCTCACAGATGTCTACCCATCAGCTTCAAGCACAACATAGCTAAAACAGAGCCCTTAATCTTCTCCTCCCCCACAAGTTCTCCCTGCAACTTTCTTTCTCAGTTACTGCAAACACCATCACCATTCTGCCTGTCACTTAGGGCCATAATTTGGTCATGACCAATCCTATGCATCTATATAGGTAAAACAGTCATCCAGGCTCTCATCTCAAAACTTGATTACAGCAACGTCATTTGTACTGGCTTTCACAAATGCAATTTTACCCAGGACATATCCATTCAGAATGCTGCTGCAAAGATCATTTTTCTATCTTATTATTTGACCATGTCTCCTCTCTCTTTGCATACCTCCACTATCTCCTCCTTTCTCTATTGCATCAAACAAATTATCTGCTTCATTTTCAAGGCCCTCAAACCCTATCGCTATTCTAGGTATCATCTCTCATTCACTAACACCAAGCTGACTCCTGCCTTCAATTGGCCAATGATGTCAGCATCCATCACTCACTTGTTAAATTTTCAAACAAGCAGTTCCATGCTTCTACCTGTGCTGTGGAGAAGCTCCCAGATGCAGCCACAAAGCTACCTCATTATCCTCCTTCAACCTCTCTGCTGTGATGTCTATAAAAAACATGACAATGGTTAGGCTGCTAATGTGCTGGGACCACCTTTCACCCTGACCAATGCTATTTCATTGTTTCTTTCTACTGTCTGTATTGAATCATCTTATTCTTGGAACATAAGCTTTCTGAAGTAAGAGACTTTTCTTTTTTGTCCCATATTTGTCCTACAGCCCCTAACACAAGGAGGTAGTGGTTCATGATGAAGGCCTCTAGGCACAATGGTAAGTAAATAATTTCGAGAGTTTTTACTTACTTCAATGAGGATAAGTTTATTATCAGTTGCTGTGGTTTCCCCTAGCATCTGAAGTTTGTTGTACTTATTTGCTCTTAACAGAAAGTCTTGAAAGAGAGCAGTCTGGGTCTGACTGGGAACCATCTGAAAACTTGATTCTAAAGAAGAAAAATTATTTAAAAATCTCATATTGTATCAAATATTATAAATACATACAAGATCCAACATATCCTATTGATATATTCTGTTAATACTATTTAACAGTCCACCGTCAAGTATATTCCATTTAAAGGATAACATCCACTCCAGTACAATTGGTCTGCCAAAGGTCCTCTGATACATTTAATTCCCCATTACAGGGCTTATATGGTGCACAGGACATTATACAGGCCCTCTATACTGGATTCCACCCACCAGTTAACCACATCTCTTTAAAACATAGTTTCATTTCAAACAAAAACTTAAACAGAATGTGGCATTTTGGCTTTACTTTGACATTGTACATCATACAAATACATAAAACCATCTTTTTGCCAAGCATATTTTTTAGCATCAAATCTCCTAGGAGGAAATTTAAAGGTTATTTAATGGTTTTTAGATCTTAAGAATCTTTACAGTTAAGAAACTATAAAAATAACTAGGGAAACATTACCATATTTAAAAGCATCCTTGAAATCTTCTTTCCTGAAGTCTAGAGATACTGGATTGGTCCATTCTTGCACCTGAATATTAAGTTCCTTAGCTAATATTTGTATAGCTGCAGATTTTCCACAACCAGGAGGGCCACTTAACACTAAAACAGAACCATCCTGCAACAAAAAGAATACTGTAAATCAACACTTGAAAGGTAACAGAGGTGAAATGCTGGGTTAAAGTCTCTGTTCTTATGAAGTATTGTATCACAGCTTTTATTAAAAACTTGATTTTTTTAAAATGGGAAAATATTTGTTAGTTTTATACACACTGCATACAATATTTAAGTCTCAATTCTGCATTAGGCTCCACTGTCACAATCAAAAAAGGACTCCTCATGGGTACACCATTGATACTAAAAGTATCCCAATGCAGAGCCTAAGTAGATCTGGCCATGTCAGTAAAGAGTCAAACGTGAAAGACAAAAAAACCCCCAAAACCAAAAAAAAAACCAACAAAAAACCACCACACAAAAACCAAAAAAAACCACACCACGAATTTTAACTTGTTTTACCTTTTGTAGGATAAATGCAAAATTAAAAAATTTAAGTTAGCTTAAGATTAATTAAGGAAATGTGTTGTTAAAGACTGATTAGCAAATAGAAGGAAGGCCTTGAAAATAAGTGATAAGGCCAGAAGGAATGAAGCAGTGAGGATGTCTGGTTCAAAAAAAAGCCTAATGAGATAAGGCTAAGTTTCTAAAAAGACGACCTGTGACCGATGGAGTAGCTGCAGATAATTTTAAATCGCACAAATAGAATTTGTCTTAAAATGAGCCAACATAGCCCTTCCCCAACGTACATTATCAGTATTAAGGCTTATGTGAACCCAGGTGCAATGGGAAATCTGATGCACACCAAGATGGAAGGGAGAAAAGGCACTGGAGAAAAAAGGGGTTGTAAATCTTATCTGGATTAAGACTGGAAATAAGGGTGAGCTATCTTCAATTGGCTTTTAGCTGAAGTCAGTAATTGGCAATGACGTCACTTGTTTCTCACTTAAAGGGTATGAAAAGTAAACTCTTAAAGGGTCATAACTAACACCTGCCTAACCACACAGGCTATGACATATATGTATCTAAGCATCCCCAGTTTAGCCCATTTGTAAGTATACTGATCAAATGCTCATAAATGTTTTGTTACTGTTTGGAGGTAGTGAACTGTTTACTTTTTAGGTAAGTGTAGAGCACCTGAATAAAGTACCACTCAGCCTTTGGACTTCAAGGAATTTATGGTTAAATAACTGGTGTTTGGTGATTACCTATATTAATAATTTCAACATCTTAGATAAACTCAAAGTAGACTGAGTTTTAACAGCTTGCCAGAACAAGCTGACTAGCTGCTTTAAAGGGAATTTTATTTTGCCTTCATTTAAAGTCTCAAGTGTTTGTAACTGGCAAAGGCAGATTGTTGAAGGCACAGTGCAATTTGAATTGCTTGACTATGATTTTAAGGCCTAGCATAGCTTAAGTTGCTTGCACAAAGGGATCAGAAACAGCATTTGATTTTACATGTTGTATCTCAATGACTCTTCATCAATATGCTCAGTTTAACAAGAAAAGCCATCCTTTTAGAAGTACCAGTTCTACAAAAATCAATAGCAGAAGTTCTGTGGCATAAAGTAGGCCTTCAGTGATGTCTGTGCAACCACATTACCTTTAATGGGGTTGCACAGGTATAAACACATCAGAAGTTAGCAAACAAGTCTGTTGGTGAAGACGACTAGAATCCAGTTTTGTTTCTCTTACCAATTCAGGCTCTGAAGCCACATAGGTAAAAGTTTGAAAAGTAAAGCTCTTGCCTACACTATTTGAATTAGCTTTATTCCAATATTAAAACATGAGCACAGCCTTTCAATATTCAAATAGGATGCAAATCAACTTATGTATAATATAGACAAGATAATCTTCTTGAGGACTTTAATGCAAGAGTTGGCCAAGACAATGGATGGAGTGGCATCATTGGGAAAGGAGTGGACAAAACCAATTGCAACAGCATCCTTCTACTAAGCCAATGTGCAGATCATGTCCTCGTGATCACAAACACAATCTTCAGACAAACACCACCCTGGCAATATCCCTATTCAAAACAATGGCACCTCTTGGACCATGTCATTGTAAGAGCAAATCACCCATGTTATGAGAGGAACCATCAACTACATTTCCATCAGGATGCATAGAAAATGAAAACCATGAAAGAGATCATCCTTAACTTGAGGGATTGCCAACAAGGATGCAAAACACCTTGTGTATTACCTTGAACACCCAACTGCTAGTATAACCAAGATACTCAGTTTTTAACAAGACAAGCATTTCTGAATTTTGGTAAACAGAAGCTGAATTAGAAATTTATTTTCAAATATATGTCATTGTTTATAGAGAAAGGTTCTTCTCACCATGAGCTCTTTCAGACTGCAGTGCTCAGTCACATGGGTCTATTTTTTATTAAACATAATAAACATGGTATCTCCCAAACAAATTACAATAGCTTATCTTTTTTTTTTTTTCCAAACCACATTAACCCAGTTTTGGATTTCTCTTCAAATGTGCACTAAGAAACACCCTGTTTATTCACATGAGCACCACATCATTCATTCTATTTCAATGACAGGGAATCTACTGTATATAAACTGTAAAAGGTATATTTTCATTTGTATAATTACTTACAAGTTTAGTTTCTTACAACTTAATTAAAACTTAAAAAAAAAAGAAAATATACAGGCTACCTGCTTCGGTTGCCTTTGAAATATATGAGTTTTTAACCAGGTTTCAACTTCTTCAATCTTCTTCTTATGGACAGCAAGCTCATTCTGGAAGGATGAGAAAGAATATAAGAAATGCACACAAGCTCTGATTTATGAGATTTTTATTGATACAGTTCAAGAATAGTATTTATGTTTGTAAAATGCTAAACAAGGTGTCCATGTATACAAGAATGATCTAGTTACCCTTAACATAACTTAACTACATCCTAAGTGCAGCAATTAAAAGTAATCCATCACAAATCCTCTAACCTTTTACAATGCCAATTAACATCCATTTTTAAAATGCCAAGGAAAAGAAAGGAGCCCTGAAACAATCCTGGAAGTAAAGCTGCTTGTTATTTACAGATATGCCTACAAAGCCATTCTGAAGTGGATCATTTTAAAAACCTACGAATGTTCATTTAATACTCCCCAGATTTTGCCAAGCATTTCTGCAGGTTAGCAGCTACCCTGATTATTCACCTTCCAATTCAATTCTGCTGCACAGAGGAAGTATGAAAGACACCTTTAAGAACTTATTATAGTAACAGTTCATACCACATTGAGAATAATAGTTAATACATACAGTAACACTTTTGAAATGCGCCAATAAAAATGCAAGTTCTGTGGATGAACAGCTGTTAAAACCTAAGTTTGTTCAGGGTCTTTTCTAAGATAGGTGACAGAGTTAACTAAAAATTCAGATTTTACACTGGTGCAACACAATCTAACATTGAGAAGCTGCAGTCTGGGTAGGACTAGTTTGAATAAACAGAACAATTCATAAGTTACACAAAAATTATTTTATGTCCCTTATCACATCTAACACTTGGAAAAGTTTTCATACCTGGGTTCCTGGTTTGTATTTATCCACCCAAGGTTCATTTTGAGACTGGTTTTGATTTTGTTTAGAGCCATCAGAAACCTGATCTACTGAAGATGACTTTCCCTTGAGTCTGGCCAGAACCTTGCTCTTGCTTCTTTCTGGCACAGAGGAATGATCTTTTCTTTTCTGATGCTGATTAGTATCCCCAGATGACTTCACAAGAACAGTACTAGGTAAGTTATTTGTATTCTCAAAGAAATCATCAAATGAAGGTGCCACCCAATCTGTTACCTGACAAAACACAAATGTGTGAAGGTTAATATCAGACAAATTTATTTATTTATTTATTGCTCTATATTCAACTACAGCTGACCATGGGTACCTTGGCATTATCATAAAATATATAAATTTATACCTAGAACATTTTCAGCAATAACCAATCATTTTCAGTTACGAAAATATGATAATGAAATGCCATATTTGAAAAATATTTGAAGAGTACTTGAAAGCTTGTCTCTTTCATGAACAGAAGTTGATCCACCAAGATATATTACCTCTTTTGCTTTGTCTCTCTAATATCTAAAAAGATGCTCTTGGAAGTTCTGATCAGGTACTGATAATTATAAACAAATGTTGGCCTGGTCCCCCTTAATTAAGTTCTATAATGGAAGCCCCCTATGCACCACAAAAAGCTGGACCTAAATTCCATGCCAAGGACCCTGCAGAACTCTAGTGAAACACACTGGAAATTCTGGAACAGCTTCTGTTATTCATTAAAAACCTAGATATAGAATGAGTTAAAGAAAGAATGCAATGACTCCTGTAATATTTTTATATTATTCAGATTATTTTACATTGCCTCTATATTTTGAATCTTTGATATGCAGAAGATTCGTATATTTACAATGCACAAATCTAAATATATGGAGGTGAGAGGAGGGGACAGAGAAGGTTTTGGCATCTAAGTAGAAGTTAGTTGGGCTTTGGGGGGAAAAAAAAAAAAAAGATATGGAAACTAACTTGTTACTGTGGCCTGGTCTATAGTGTCACGGTGGGTTGACAGGAGATACGCAAGCTACGTACTGTAGAATGTGTATCTACTGTCAACTTACTTACCCTTTCTCACCCCAGCATCTTCACAGGGCTGCACTGACAGGAAATGCTTTCGGTTCAACGCAGAGTTACTCTTTTCTGGGGGTCTGAGTTACTGCGTTGAATGGAGAGCACTTCTGAGATCAACTGAGCGGGTCTCCACTAGCTGCTCAATCAATCCTGCTACATAGATTCGTGGAGACCGACGCAGCATTTTCAGTATAGACAAGTCCTGTGGGGTCAAGCACATTTATCTAAAGTTCTCCTACAGTAATCAGCAATGAAACAGCTAACATTAAAATGTTTATCTTTAGGTTTTAGCGCTAATAGTCCACTGATAAAGGTGAGGAAGTTTACATATCACAGAGATATTTTTCAGATTGTATTCACTCTCACTACAACACTGCACAGTTTACAGTTTGTCTACTTTTTAAGGTTATCTTTACAAGAATTGGGTTAGAACCGTTTTTTAAAATTAAAACCTAAATTTCTAAAGCACAATTCTATGGACACAGGTGGAATTCATCACATGTTGTGCTGCTACATAGTAAATAGAGCCTTGCCTGTAAAAAAAAAAACTAGTAAGAATTAGTGAATTGATATCATGCCCATCAAGAGGACTTCCTGGATAATCAGTACTCTGCACACTTTACAAACAAAACATACATTTGAAGAGGGGTTAGAAGTGCTATGCTGAGGGTTTGCCTACATTGAAAATGGGGATCGACGCAGCGGGATCAACTGAGCAGCCAGCATAGACCTGCTCAATCAATCCTGGAAGTGCTCTTCCGTTGACTCAGTAACTCCACCCCTCCAAGTGGAGTAACGCTGCATCAATGGGAGAGCACTTCAAGTTGATGCAGCCAAGTAAAGACACCGTGGTAAGTGAGGGTAACTAAGTGAATTCTGCAGCATGCAGACTGCATATTTCCCATTGCAGACTAGGCCTCAGTGAAAGAGGAACCATCAACTGGGGCCTAATTTACACTGGCCGGGGATTTTGGTAGCAGTCGACAGGAGATACTCAAGCTACATACATTAACTTGCATATCTCTCATTGACTTCCTAACATCTATTTACCACAGTGTCTCCACTGCGCTGAACTGATGTGCACTAGGCAGTATCATGTGAATTAATAGTATTCACTTTATGTGGATTTTTCACATTGTGTCAGTGGGGCAGGGGGAACTTGCTGTACTGCAAAATGTGATTTGAAAACAAATATTGGCAAAAAAATTAAAGAACACCTGCAGGACTTGGAAGTACCTTACTTTTTTTTTTTTAAATGGCTAGCTTGCAATTTTCTTCCTTTAAGTGGCTAAATTTAAGCCTCAATACAGCAAAACAATATTCAAAAAGACAATACAAAGCTATCACTACCTGAATAGATCTTAGAACAAACTGCCATATAATATGAAAAACAAAATTAAATCTGGAAGCCACTCCAAGAGAACACTGAAATAAACTCAGTATAAAAAACAAACAAACAAAAAATATATATCGTGCAAATAATCTCTTCACCCCCTTTTTTTCCTTGTCTTCACTTAAGTATCTAAGATACTAAGGACATTTATATCATAAAATTATATTTAATTACACACACATGTATTGAAATGTGCTTGTGAACATTCTAATGGAGCAAGAATCAAGCTCCAGCCTAATCATGTAATTCAAAACAGCTTTAAAAAATATTTGTAATCATCAATTACCTACTTTAATTGCCACTATGTTTCTTCTAGAAGATTTTTTGGACATCATCAACCTTTAGTATTCTCATCCGCAGTGTATGACCAGTAGTACCTTAAAGAAAGTGACCTGAAACTGAAAGGGGGCGAAGGGGGAATAGACCTTAAGTATAATCCTTCCCTCCATGAGGAAAAAAATCTAAAACATGTACAGCCATTAAACATCAAATATACTTCTAACTGAAATCTATGTGACTAAGGGATATTTAAGTCAATGTATAGGCAACCACAAGGTTAAAAATATGTATTCTATCTGGTCTATAAGTGTGACCGAGTGAGGGGGGCGAGTACAACCCAGCTGTAGTGTGGGCGGCCTTGGACTACAGAGTTTGGCCGGCACCACCCATAGCTGGTGACAGAGACACGACAGTAAAACTATCCTGGTACTGCTGGATCCGGATCCGTTTTGCTGTCCCCTGACTCGCGTCAGTGGCCCCGCCTCGACCACGCCAGGGGCCCAGACCGGAGCCCCTCAGAATCCTCTCCCCACTGCTGCGATCACCTCGAGCGGGTCCCGGTCCCACGCGGGTGCTGGGGCGGCTGACAGAGGTGCTCGCTCTCGGACCTGACGGAGATCCAGCTTCCCCCCCCGGGGCCCGGGCCAGTGACGGCGGGATCCTGGAGAGGGGAAAACACCGGCCGGGCGGGCCTGGGACGGGCAGCCGCCGCCGAGGCGGCTCGTTGATGGAGGAGGCGGCGCAGAGCTACAGAATAGTCCCAGCCCCCTCCCGTCTCCTACCACCGTCACCACCCCGAAGGCGGGGGCTTCCCACGGTCCGCGGCACTTAGCTGTCCGAACAGCGCCTCCTCCACCCGAGGGCGTCGCAACAACAACAAATCAAGCGACGGCTGGGCGCCTGCTGACGTCATTGGTGTGCGCCGAATCGGAAGGCTACGGGAAAAGGCCCCGGGAAGGTGCTCACGTGTCTCCTAGGTGACTAGCCCGCTTGGTGCCAGCCTCCGGAGACACCAGGCATGCGGCGACCCAACATCCTGCTCACCGGTAAGGGACCGTGGGGGAAGCTCAGGGGGGGAACGAGCGGGAGCCGCGCCCCCGTTGCCGAAGCAGCGGCATGAAGCCCCAAACTGGCCGAGAGCGGGTCACCACGTCGCACGTGGTCACTGAGTTTCGCTGCTCACCTGAGTGATCCCCACTAGATGTATAGCGAAGCTGCAGCCGAATCCGAAAATGTTAGTCTCGTCCGTCCACTGGCCCTGCCAGTGGGGGTCGGGGAGCTGTCGTGAAAGAAACTAGGGAGTCGCTTTGAGTTGGGTGACTCAGTGATTGCAAGGACTCGCACAAGTAGTCACTCTGGTAACTGACTTTCAAATTCAGGGGCTGGCAGACGGTTGCTAGGAATTTTCCATGACCATATGGTATCAGATTCGCGTTTGGATCTGTTTTAAATTGCACAGTGGAGATTAGATTTCACTTTTATTTGCTAATGTCATTCAGATTTATGTTGTGAAATTTTCTCTTTCCTCTGTGATATTGTATTTTGGTGTGGTGTTGGGTGGTGATTATTTTGGTGTGGTGAGTTTTTTATTTTTCTGGGTGGGGGGGTGTACTTACTTGACTCACTTACTTAAAGAGATATTTGTGCCCATTAAGTTCTGCACAGCTGATTTGGTTCCTTTAATTTTTTTTAACTTTTTAACTTTTTCTTTTAAAGTAATTTTAACATAATTGTGTTTCCACTTATTGATGAGTTTATGGTTGTGGTATACCACAATATATTTATTTATTAAAATACTTATGTTAGGTATGATACAAATAAATTATATGAATGACATTGATTTAAATAAAATATTACTTTGTATAACTTGTTTTATAGGTACTCCTGGTGTAGGGAAGACTACATTGGGCAAAGAGCTTGCAACAAGAGTAGGGGTGACCTACATTAATGTGGGTGATTTGGCAAAAGAAGGTAGGTTGTATAACAGAATACTCCTTGGTATAACAAACAAGGAGTCCTGTGGCACTTTTGTGTTCAGGTTAACCTTGTTAAAATAATAAAAATTTCTTGTTAAATAAATAGTCTGAGAGGATGCCACCATGTTGACCACATCTATCCATCAGATTATAAATTTTCTTTCCTACACTTTCCCCTGTTTTTTTTCTTTCCCTCAGTCTCTCCAAATGGTTCCTGATGGCACTTTAGGACAAAGTCCTACCTGAGTGCTGACAAGTCAGGATAGGAGAATAGGTATATTAGCAAATGCCTTCTTTTTTTGGCAGCTTATTCCCCATCCCCACCTTTTTATTGATCTTTTTTTTTACCAGTATAAAAGCTTAGAGCAGGATTTAGTGCTTAGTAATGCATTTACTTATTCCAATCAGAGTACTTACATTAAGAGAAAATTAAGGTTCCACAGTAAGGCACTCAGATTAGGAAATGCTAAAGTTAAGATCTTCTACATAATTTTAACCTGCTCCCTTGAGCATAGATATTACTTTAGAGACTAATTTTGTGATGCACTGTTTTTCAAATATAAGCGTTTTCTACAAACTCAGAACTCCATATTGCACTTTTCATTCATGCAAATAGTCCTCTGGCCCCAGTCCTGCAACTTTACCCCTTCTGGCACAGGGGTGTGCTTGTCAGATTGAGATACAGGATTGGGCCTTGGTAATCAGTGGGACTCCTTGCATTAGTGAGGACTACTTATGCGAGCAAGGGTTGCAGGATGAGGTCCTGAGACAACTGAAAGATAAACAACCTGGAAACTCAAACAAGGAGTTTTGTGGCACTTTTAAAGACTAACAAATTTATTTTGTTTGTTTGGCTGACCTAGACTAACATGGCTACCCCTTTGGAACTTGTCAACCTGGAAAGTATTGACCATACCTTTTAAAAGGTGTAGTAAGACCAGCTGCTCATCATACTTCCTCCCCTTATACAAGTATACCTCCTGTTCTTGTTTCCCTGAGCAGCACTGCCATGTAGACACATAATTCAGAGCTAAAGGGCTTGTGGTATGATAGATGTTTTAATGAAGGATGGATAAAAATTGATGTTTTAAAAATGACTTGGATTTCTTTTATTAAATCAATAACAGGATATTTTAAAAATAAACTCTATTTAAATTGAGAATCTATGTTGAGTGAAACTTATGATCCATTAAAATAATTTAAATTAAATACCAGCAATAATATAGAGAGCCCTGCATGGATACAAAAATGTGAAACCGGAACCGAACTGCAGTGACCCGTGTTAGTCTTTATCCAATCCCTAATCCGCATGCCATGTTTTATCTGGATCCAGAACTGCATCTGTAATGGGGCTTGAGCGCAGTCATCATTTAGCATTTGATTGGCTCATTCACCACATGGGTCCCACCCATTTTTTCCTTTTCTTCTTTGCAATTTGCATGCTGTGCTGTCGATCCAATTTCCTTAGCCACCAATGAAATTTCTGATTGACAGCATGACATATGAACAGCAAACAAGAAAATGAAGAAGTGGGCGGGGAAAGCATGGGGAATGAGCCAATCAAAGGCCAGCATGCTAACTGACTTTGAGTGGTGTGTCTCCAAATCCCAGCCTGTTATGACTGAGATGCTGATTGGCTGGCAGACCACCAATCAGAGCTCAGCTGGGATTGGCTGGAGCACTTGTTCCCCCTGTGTGCTGCTGCCCAGGCAGATTGTAGCAGAAGCACACAGGGATTGATCATAAAAATAGAATCTGCAGCCGCAGCCAATCCGCAACAATGGGGCTGTGGATATCCAGGGGGCAGTTACCCATGGATCTGCAGTGGATACCCGCGGATCTGCAGGGCTCTAATAATATAGATATTTGCTGACAAGATTTTTTAAAAGTCAGACATCTGAACTGGTGGATGTCAATGGCTAAGCACCTAAAACCAGAATTCACTGAAGTGCCAAACCAGCTTTTGACAGCATTAGCCTCTTCTGAGGTGCAGAGAGAATAATTTATTCATTTCAGTTTATTCAACTAGTTCATTCAAATTAAGAAACGACTTGGAAGTTGTAAAAAGAGGAAATATTGTTTTCCTCTTGTAATCAATGAATCAAAAACTAGCTGCAACAAGATGAACTCTACCAGCTCTAAAATCTGGAAGGACATGGAGACAGAGATAATCAGTTCAATTCACTAACTATAGATAGTACTTCCTTTGTTCAATACATTGGTTAGTTTTAGATACACAATATATTTTGATAAACTTTTTTCTTATGTATCCAACATATTTAAGGTACTTCATTTAATAATAAAAAATGCTTTTGTGCATTTTTAATTGAAATTTAATCTAAAAGAGACCCTGACACAAATCACAAATTAATTAATCATCTAGTAAATAAGAAATGAATCATTAACCATATTCTAACATAATGAAAATTATAAAAAACAAGAATTTGGATAAATGTAAATTGTTATATAAATGTTTAAATATATGTACATAGATATAGTTGATCTCCTAATTAGCAAAAAAGAAGCACCAAAAAGTTGCAATTAATGTTTTCTTTAGGAAAATAACTAAACATTTCCAATAAAAGCACAATTAAAATCAGTTATTTAAATCAAGGTTTTCTGCTTGCTGATTTAAATCTTGATTAAAATAAATGATTTAAATTGCTTTGATTTAAATCAGTTCACCCTGCTTCAGTGTTCAACCTAATGCTTTTATCCTTGGTGTTTATATTTTATTGAAAAAGTCCTAGACAATAGATATTAAAGAATCTGAAAAATAACTAGGGGTTAAAGTAAGGGGGAACGCACTGGAACGCAGTTCTGGGGGCCCCAAATTTGAGGGGACAGACTTCCGGGGCCCCTAAAAATAGAAGAATCCAGCGGAACGCATGTTCTGCCCTGCTCTGGCTCCTGGCAGGTCCTACGCCCCACCGTTGTTAATCACAATACTTATTGTGTTATGCAGTGTTTGCTAGTTTGTGACAATAATTGCTATAGACATAAACGCCATATAAAATTATAAATATTTTTATGGAGCAATAACCGATCCATGTGGTACAGGAGAAGTGGTTGCAAATGCCTACCTGAACTGGGGCCCACACATGCATAAAGGGAGCCCAGACAATATGGGAAGGGGGCCCAGCGATTAGGAGGGTTCTGGGGCCCGTCGAATTATACTTTAACCACTGAAAACAACCATTTCTATTGGCTATCAGTGAGTAATTAACATAAATGTGTTATCAAATGACTACTATTATCTCTCAAAATAATATGGTCTCTTTTCTCTATAGGGGAATTATATGAAGGTTTTGATGAAGAATATGAATGCCCAATTTTGGATGAAGACCGAGTGAGTCCATCTTCAAAATTTAGCATATTTAGAGGGGCTGGGTTTTTCTTTTAATTACAAAGAAGCTGCCTCTAATGTGCCTTTGTATGATTTTTCTTTAGGTAATTGATGAACTAGAAGACAAAATGAGTGAAGGTGGAGTTATTGTTGATTATCATGGCTGTGACTTCTTCCCAGAACGCTGGTTTCATATAGTATTTGTACTTCGCACTGAAAACTCATTTCTGTATGACAGACTTGAAAGCAGGTAAATGAGTGGAGTAAATGAAAATAAATTAGCATGCAGCTTCACAACAGCTTTTCAAGAGTATAAATTCAGGGTTTTGTATAAATTTATGATACAAGTCATGTTTTTTAAAATATTTGCTTATTTAAGTGTTTTTGTGTGTGTGTGTGTTTAGAGGGTACAAAGGGAAAAAACTCCAGGACAACATTCAGTGTGAGATTTTTCAGACTATTTATGAAGAGGCCATGTCATCTTATAAGGAAGAAATTGTACACCAGTTGCCTAGTAACACACCAGAGGACCTGGAGCGGAATTTAGATCAGATTATACAATGGTTTGAACAGTGGATGAAGGACAACAACTGAAGCCTGAGGAAGAAGAAATATTGGACTTTTTTTCCCCCTGGATCTTCTGGCTGTTCAATAAATTAAATTTGTAATGGTTGCATGGTAAACTAACCTTTTTTTAATCACTGAAGGGCAATCAAACAATGAGAATTTTTTTATCTGAGTTAAAATGGAGGAATCCTAATAGTCATTGATCATATTTTGGAATCTAATGTAGTTAAATTAAAATAATGCCAACCACTTAAAGGCTGGATTTTGTACTGAGAGGAGCTAAGATTTATATTATAAAATGGATATAGAGGGAAATCAAGAGTGCACAAAGACTATTCTTAAATTAGTGAAAGCTCCATGCTATAATGGAGTGAAGCTTGGAGTGTATATATTTGAAGGCTTATGTTCATTGTAGGTGTGTGAAATGCATGACTTTTTTGACCTGTTTCATATGCTTAGATGTTTTAAAATAACAGAAGCTTCTTCATAGCATATGGAAGCATATCTTCAAATATTTCTCCAAATACATATATCTTCATATATTTATAACCTAAAATGATCAATAGTTTATTTTATTCCCTTTGATAGAATTTTAAAGTTTTTGTGAATACAGAGTTAAAAGAAGCAGTGGTACATCATTTTGTGGAAAGGGGAATGTGAATTACTGTTTGAGGACAGGTCTAAGTGACTACAGTGAAACCTGAGGTAACTACCTGTGGCTATCAGCCCTAATGGGCAGTTAAATCTCAGTCCCTGCAAGAATTCCTCTTTACGAACTGTACTGCATTCAACTCTTACATTTAAAAAAACTAACAGCTCCTTTGCTAGCCATTATTCATAGGTTTCACTGTAACCATGAGTGGCCTGTGTGCATGAAAATGATCTATTAGACTCTGTTGACAAGGATCTGTGTGAAAGGATAGTTTTTAATTTGGGTGAATTTATCTTGTTTGTTCATAGTTGATTGTCAGGCCTCTGAACACAGTTGACAAATTCCAGATGGGAGTGTTGCGTTCTTATTCAGGCAGACTCTTACAAGCTAAGAAATTGCCACAGAGTGGCTTAAATTTAGCACCTACTGGAAGAAGAAAAATGTCTTAACTAGTTGATTGTTCAGATTGCTTTGAAGGACTGTAATGCAAACAAGTTCTGTTTGTGCTTCCATAAAGAGATTTTTAGATAGAGTAAATTGCTTAAGGATAGCAATGTGGCCCGTTTCTGTGTTCTGTTTTCATTTCTACTGCAGGTTTTCATGTACTTTACTACACTTAAGTTTCCCCATATGTAAAATGCGGGTTATACTTGCCTCGCTCAAAAGGTTATTGTGAAGCATTATGAAATGTTCTATAGAAGTGTAATTTTTTAAAAATTTTATTCACTGCTAAGCTTTCTAAGTGTATGGTATATTTACTTGGGAGTTTCTTGTGAAAATATTATAGTTAAATATTCAAGGATGTATGTTTTCAGTTACAGTTTTGAAAAATAACTTGCATCAACTATTCCTGTGTTACAGAAGCGAATTTCAAATTTCTGGGAAAGTGTCATTCTTGGTAATCAGGGTTGCAGACAAAGGTCCTTGTCCCTCTCTGTGGGTGGACCACCACTGAAAGCAAGCAGTATCTGCACACATGCAGTTTCATTTACAGACCTGGTGCCAAACCTTGCAGTGGTTTCGGTATTAGGGATTGATATTGACATTCTTCATTTTCAGCAATGGGAAAGCGTGTGGGTAAAAATTTTTTTACAAGTTGTCCTCCATATAGTATTGTTTACATTATACAGGTGCTATTTCAAATATATTTTTAAGGAGTGTTCTAAATATCTAGTTTCATGTGTGCCTTTTGAAAGCAAAGAATTTAATATTTTGCAAGAATTATTTTAAGAAAGTTTGTCTCTATAAATGGTGTCAGTTATGGGTGTAGCCCATATGTTGTAATGTATAGCCTCTGGAGTTAACTGGAAGCTACATTTTAGTACTCTTCCTTCCTGGAAATTTGGGCTGCTTTTTTTTGTTTTGTTTTAGTTTTTGTAAAGTATTTTTCAGAACATGAAAATTAAAGTATATTAACATGAAAAGGGTTAACTGGGTCAATTTTACTTGCATCAGATTTGTGGAATGTAACATCCAGAACTATATTCTGAAGAGAAAAGACAGGGGGTTGGTACAGAGATGTATCTTGTGTACTCTCCATCTATTTTAACGTTTCTGGTACTGCATTTCATTCTTCTATGCAAATATCACCAACCATTTTGAACTCATTTGCATGCTCTGTCAAGGGTTCCTGTCCTGCAAGAATTGTTATAGGACATCAGATGAGTAAGATCTCATGGACAGGGCACCTGGGACCTCGCCAATGAGTGTGTGCTGCAGGCCTGTGGCGTGGGATGGTGGTATGTCCTGTTGATGTGCCACTTCATGGTGTCTGACACCATCAGGCAATCCAGGGACATCTACGTCAGCCACATCAGTGAGCACAGACAATACCAGGAGGTGTAAGCAGCAGTTCCTCTGCAAATCGCTGCCCAGAGGATTTGAAGACCAGCCTCCTCACAGATGGGAACATATTTATTAATGGACTCCGCACCATACTACTGACACAATCTGGGAAAACCCACTTTTCCTACCATATATATGCTTCCATTCTACTGCACCTCTATAACCTCTGCAACTTCTATAAAAGTGATGTTCTCAAATTTCTTAACTCTTGTATTTTAAACCCCTCATCCTTTGACTTTTCTGTATCCAGGATACTGCTGTTCATGAACTGGGTGTATGTGTAATTCATGCCCTAAGGTGGTCCTTTTCAATGTCCTGTACTATGAACCTGGCCACCCAGCCACTCTCTGTGTTTAACTCCATGACTGACGGTTCCTTTTTTATAACATTCTCAATAAAAAAAATTAAATCCTGTCCTAATAGTGGTCAATAGCAGGGGTGTCGGAAGTTATAAGAAATCCTTTATACAGTTGTCTGTTCTGGAATCTGCTCTCCATGGGGAACGTCTAACCCCATAGAATAGTTTTTGGCTCAGAGGGGAAACAAGCACTCGCTTATATCTCATCTGTGTGTAAAAGCTCACCATGCCCTGGGCACAGCATGTACAGAATACTAATGGGGCAGTTGGGTGCCAAGCTGCCCTCTGCCCCTGCCTGCACTGCAGCAATCACCTGGCTGCTTTCTGCCACAGCCTGCCCTCCTTTGTGCTCTTTCTTTGCCACTTTGCCTCACTCAGAGCCAGGCTGAGGCATCATCCCCAGACCTAGGAGCGCCAATGCTCAGACACAGACAGCGCCTGCCTGGAGGTGGCTCTGGTTGAGCCAAGCACCAGCTCAGGCCCTGCCCCGGGGAAGGAGGAGCTGCCACGGGGGAGGAAGCGAGCGGCAGCGCGCGCGCAGCGAAGAGAGCCAGGTTGGTTGGCGGTGGGCAGTGGGGGTCGCTGTATGTCGCGCGGGCCTTTTCCGGCGGGCGGGGAAAGAAACTTCAAGGAGATTCCCACGGCCGCCGCTGGGCTCGGAGCGGGGTCGCAGCCCGACGGGGAGGGGCGGTTTCCCTGCCTCGGCTGGGTATTCAGCACTCGGCGGAGCCTGTGAGCCAGAGGCGCCCCAGGGAGGCTGGAGAGGCCTTTGCGCGGTGCGCAGCCGGGCAGGGAAGTTAATGAAACAAAATTTGCACCGTCTGAAGCCAAGCGGCAACACCCCGTGGGTGGGCGCTGGGGCACAGGGCTCGGGCCGGGTGTTGCTCCCAGCCAGGCGCTCTGAGCTAAGCCTGGGGGCTGCTGCAGCGTTTGAATGCAGGGCCGCGCTCTCTAGTACACGGGTGTATTTCTTTCCTCGTTTAATCCCCCCGGGAGAAATCACACGTGTGCACGCACAGGGGCGCGCAAGCAATGGGTTTTGGTTTCTTGGGCGATCGTGAATGGCAATGGCACCGCGCACTTGCTGGGATTTGGTCCTTCCTCACTAGCGCCATCTACTTCTTTCACTCCTGCGTGTAGACCAGAAAACCTTTTTGGCCCTGACTTTTTGCTTCTCATTGCTATGTGTGACCTGCAGAAAGAGAAAAAATGGTTTTGCAATCCTTTTTTGGGGGTGTTGTAGTGTATAATGAACACTTCACTCCAGGGCTAGCCCAAGGGTTTTGGGTGCCCTAGGTGAACTATGACTTTGGCACCTCTATCAGAGGGCGATACTTTCATTTAAAAGAAATAACAATATATATTTTAAATAGAGAAAAAATTCACTTCCATTGCACCTGGTGCCCTAGGCGAGCACCTAGTTCACATATGGTCAGGCCAGCCTGGCTTCATGCAAGTGCGTACAAGAGAGTGTTTCCATCAGGTGCAATAAAGGAGGCCTCAGTGTAGTGACAAAGCTTTACAGAGGTTCAGGCGCTAGAAATGGACTCAGTGGTAAAATGCCTGAGTGTTGTCTGTGTGGTTTCTCAACTTTTTAAGTTGCAAACAAGAAGTCCTGTGACACTTTTAAAGACTAACAAATTTATTTATCATATGAAATAAATACTGCATTAAATAAATTTGTTAGTCTTTAAAAGTGCCAGAAGCCTCCTTGTTTGTTTTACCGAACTAGACTGACACAGCTACCTCTTTGGAATTTTTAAGTAGCAAGTACCGCCTAATTTCTGAAAATTTTGATAAGTACCCCAGTATTCAACTCCCTCTGGGGGAAGCAGGTGGCTGCTATGTGTATCTGCAGCCTGCATCGGGTGTACCTCCAGGGGTACATGTATCACAAATTGAGAAACTCCCTCCATTCAACTGAAGGTAGAGCTGCACAGTTAGGGTTTTTCAGACCTTTAACTCCCAATGTCAATAAAGCCATAGTGAGTCTTTAGGCTAGACATGGCTTGAATTTTTAGTGTAAAAAAAGGCAGGGGGGCAAAGAATATTAAAGACCCCTTTTTGACCTTTATAAATTATAAAGTGGAAAAAAAATGCACAAGCCTAGTTCTTTAAGAAAAGAATCTTTATCTGTTTGTCCTGGTGAAACTTGCTACAGCACCCAAGCACTAACTAAACAGTAAGTGACTTCAAGACTTACAGTGAACTGAAAGAGTTAATATTTGTATTCAATATGATGGAAGAAAAATGAGCTACCATGTTCTTAACATAGCTACTTGTACAGTGCGAGCTGCTTGTTGATGGATCTCAGAGGTTATGTTCTTACATTCTAAAAAAGCGTCTTTCATAATAAGTACGAAGCGTGGTTTGTAACCAGCTAAATTATTCAATTGTCATTACTGGGTTATTTGAGTTCTGTGGTATATGCTGGACCTCATAACAGCACTGTCCCAATGCTTTATTCACTATGGTATTCCTAATGTGCCCTTTGCCATAATAACTAAATATCATATCATCTTTCTATGTGTCTTTGTAGGAGTAGGAGTTTACCCCATATGGAATATCTGCTCTAGTCTTAAAAATTTAAGTCTAATAAGAAATAACTGATTAGACACAGACTTTTCTGTTTATCATCTTGGCCCAAAGTCACTTTCAAACAGCCAGGTATGTGTTGAGTTTCTTATTCAATACAATAGATGAGTTTCTAAACAGTGTGGTGCAAGTTTAAACTTTAAATACTTGTTCAACTAACATTACTGAAAATACAATGCATTAGTTTGTTAAAAAATACTGTGACTAGAAATTTAATTACATTTTCTAATAAATAACAATTTAAAGAATCAATATTATATTCATACATTATCCAGTAGGCTGTTTGTATAAATTATTGATTCTAAATCTATTAATCATATTGAAAATTAGGAGGGGTAGAGTCCAAATGAGTGGGGTATGATTTAGAAATGTTTACATCAGCTTGCAAACTATTGTAGTAACTAAAATATTACCAAATCAGCCGGTTTTGACATTTCTACATGCTAGAAATAATGTTCACAAAACAAAGATGATATATGACTGAGGAAAAGATATAAAATGTTTTCTCTTTAAAAGGTTTAATTATTTTTACAAATCAAATGTCTAGCACTAAACAAGCCTCAACTGAAAATAGTATTAAATTGTTTAAATCTGAATCCATTACATTCAAGAAAGTTCAGAATGGAATTATTTTTTTAACACTTCTACATGAATTACTTGTGCATGAATTAACCATTACCCACTTCACAGTACTTGATGTGACTTTTGTACCTAGTGAATTGTAAACATAATGTTACTTCCTCCTTACTATCTAATTTTCTTTTTAAGTAAAGAAACCTAGGGAGAAGGTAGTTAGGTGTGTTCTCTTGTGCCTCATTAGCAGAGATGAGAATGAACACTGATATGCATTTATGTTATTAGAAACCTATTTTGAACAAACTCAAACTAACTGCTGCTTTTGTGTCAGTTAAAACTGATTTCTTTGTTTAATCTGTAATTCCAGTCACAGGAATCAGACTTGCATACCTAACAGGCAATTTTATGGACAAATGGCTTAAATTGTTTTAGTATGTTTTGTTCATGTGCACAGTAGGCATTTTCTGGGATCCAGAAAATACTGGTGCTCTAAAAACTCAAGATTTTTCCCTTCATCTTCAACAAATTACTGCATTCCCTTCTATACTGCTACTTTGTCTGAGACTTTTTCCCTTTTCAAAATAGGCATATAGAGATCTGAAGAAGATACTGTTCACATTGCCAATGAGTGAAGTGTTCACATTACAGAATAAGCAGGAGGAGAAGGATTCAGAAGGTGAAGAGGATGACATGACATATGGAGACTTAGGAAATGGACTTGGTAGAAGACCCGGTGGTGTTTATGAAATGGAGGGTTTAAATGTGCACACATTCAGGTCTAGGAAAGGTTCTGATAAGATCTTGAGTCCGTTTCTGCTAAAGAAAGGAGAAGAAAGTGATACTGCAATTTTTCACTGTTCAAAATGCAATGGGTTGTATGATGTGTCATCCAAAAAGCTTGGAATAAGTGGCGTTACTAGATGCAGCCGACAAAATAGTTCTGGTAAGGCTAACTTCTTGTTAATTATTTGCCCCTAATGTTTCTCTATTTGTGAAAAGGAGATAATAATCTAGCTCACAAGGGTGTTGTGTCATTCAGAATGTTCCTAAAACATTTTGAGAACCTCTAATGAAATATTTTTAAGAAGTGCCTGTAAAGTTTGCACAGTACATTGATAACTGATACAGTCTTCACCATTGATGTTCAGTCTTTTGAGTTCATGTCATGTCAGTGTAAAGTTAATGTCACCCAAAGAAATCTGTAAATGCTTAAGAATTTTTAGTTATGCTGCTTATATTTTCTGATACTGCTCTCCAGTGCTGAGATATTATTTTCATGACTAACAATGATGAATATATAGACTATGTGAATTGTTGAGTAAAAAAGGTTAATTTATATTAGACATTTGGGAGTTAATTTAGCATGATGAACACCAAAATATTGTATAAATACAGACAAATGCGTTGGACTATAAATTCAGTTTAGTTTGTTGGGATGGTCTCAGCTCTCTCCCCACGGCCTCTTTAAATGCTATTAGGGGTTGAAACCATATTGGATTTTTCCCTTCCAGCTACCAGTTCTTCGGCCCCTCTTTCATAGAATGGGCTTTGTTTTTAAAAGTGAGGTTTGATCAGGAAATGATAAGATGAGGAGGAAGGAGGAGAGCAGATTTTCTTTGTTTATGAAGGAATTTAAAGTCCTGTTCCATTTCCTTGTGCTTGCGATAGGCTTAAGTGCACCATCCCTGAAATTGTATCTGAACTTTAATTTCCAGCTAAATATTGAACAGTTATGCTTGATTTTCCATTGAAATTTTAATTCAGGAGCAACCTCACAGTTAAAAAGTTATGATACAAAGTTTGCAGCTCTGTTTCCTCGTTATTGGTGTTGAAGGTTATGTAAATACAGCAATGCTGTGAATATAGTTAGTGCATCTCTTTTCCTCTCTCTACTCCTCCCAGTCCCTCTTTCAAACTTCTTTTTAGTCATTCTTACTATTTCCATCTAGTGGTTCCTCTTTGTTGTTTTAGTCACTCCGGCTCACTCCTGCCCCCTCCAACACAGAAAGACAAACCATCCAACACAATGATTTTTTGCTTGTGTCAGCAGGATCAGTGAGAAATGTATAGGATTTGTGCAAATCCCAGTCAATCTCACAGCGCTTCTGCTTGCACCCTAAGTGATAAGGAACTGTGCAATGAGCTCCATGCAAGCAGAGCCTGAGCCGGTGGGGAGCTGTGTTGAAATCATTAGGCCTCTGCCCAAGGGTCTACCTATATCGAGTGGAGTTCATTGAAGGATCAGGAAAAAAGGTGTCCATAATAACCAACTATATAAGTTGAATGAGTGGATCCAGTGTTGTGCTTCCCTCTCTGTACTCCTGTAAGGCCTCATGCAAGCCTTTCACTAGGCTATTAGAATTCTTAAACACCTGGTAGCTAGTTGCTGTCTTGTTTATTTTATGGTTGAAAATTTTAAACTCATTTTTCATAAATAAACAGGAAAAATACATTTGAAGGAAAACATTTTTTGGAAAAAGGGAGCACTTGAAATTAATTTAATCTCTGTGCGGTTGAACTTTTCGTTCTTCTAACTTCGGCTTCTTTATATGTGAAATATTGCAGACCAGATAACAGATACTGTTTTTAGTGTATTTTGTAATTCTCTGTTATTTAGCCTCATAAAATTACAAAGATGAAAGAATGTCTAAATGGGCTCTCATCAATGTAAAGGTAAAGAAAACTAAAAAAAAATTGGAAGTTTTGTGAATGTAGTTTTTTAAATCTCATTTATGCAGAGTCTAATAATGAAGTGTCAAATGAAGAATTAAGTCAACAACTTCAAGAGGCTATAGAGGTTAGTACTAATCTGGAATTGGCTTCTTTTGAAATGTTTATTATAATGTAATAAAATATATACAATATTATATCATCAGAAGATTGTAGAACACTCAAAAACTTTTGGGCAAACGTGGGTTCTGTCAATCAGAGAGCTAGTTGGGAGACCTAAAAAATTCTGTGCCTCAGGATCTAGAAGCCTGAAAGTCACTGTATTATCTGGATTTTCCAATGCTAGAGTCCAATGAAGAGGAAGACTCTTTATTCTATATTCCTAAAGTGGAGAGGGCCTTAAAGGGCTCATATTCCATTTAGCAGCATTCTCTTCATTACACTCTAGATTTAGCAATCTGGAACACCAGCATGGAAGATGGCAGCCCTGTTTCAAGGCAGTTGTGTTCAAGGGATCCTGGATTGCAGACCACAGTAAATTCCTAAGGAGCATTCACCAAGTTTATTAATCAAATATTGATACATTAGGATATTATGATGTACAGTACATGGAAAAATTCTCATTAGTATATAGTGTGACGCAACTTCCATTGACAAAGGTCAAATATAGGAACACAAATCTTATTACTATCAAATTAAAAATAAGCAAAATAGAACTTGCACATTAATATTGTCTTAGTAACAAGATAAACAGATCACAAAAAATGGAAAGTTTAAAAAGAAGGAGAACAAATAGGAGCCTCCAGGTAAAGCAGTAGAATAGTAGCATTCATTCCAAAGTGGATAATTTTCCAGTAAAGTAGAAATGAAAACCATTTCAAGAGGGTATATGCAGGCCATCAACTGTTGGGGTGGGGGCAGGGAAGGGGGGCAATTGCTCAGTGGCCCAGCAATTTAAAAGGGCCCGAGTGGATGGAAGGATAGATAGGTGTCCTCCTCTTCTCCACATTCCCCTGAACCCCCTGCCCACTCATGGTCTCCAGTGGGCCCTGAGCTGAGCTTATTTATTGTGCCAGGCAGGTTTCCAGGTGACTGAGGAAGGCAGTATTTGCTACTCAGCTTCCCTGGTTCATCAGTAATTTCCTTGGGGAGTCCAAGGGACCTGGGAAGCTGAATAGCAGATACTGCTTCCTCAGCCACCCAGGAACCTGCATGGCACATAATAAATAAATAAAAACTTATATTCCTTTTCAGGGAGGCCACTGACTGCTCTGTCTCGGGGCACAGAATTGCTGTTGGTGGACCTAGGTATATGGATAAGAGCATAAAACTTAGGCATAGAGAAAATATTTCAGGAAAATATGCAAAGCATTCTATTAATTGGAACAGACAGTATGAAATTTGGGTCTGATCCATCAAGGTGCTGAACACCACCTATGATTTGCTAAGTGCCCTCAACTTCCATTAAATTCAGTGTGAGTTGAAGATATTCGGCAGCTTCTAGGAGGCACTCAAACTCAATAAGATCGCTCTGTGTCATGCATCTGAGAGTCTGTGAGAGAGCGCCCATATTTTATTGAAATTTCTCCAGTTAATTCTGCAGTTTAAACATGAAATACTATGAAGAAATGATTTGCCAGAGTTGGTGTGTTGGTGTGTGCTGCTTCTAGAGACCACATATAAGGTGGAAATTAAATACAAAATTATTGTGCCTAGTCTAGAAAGGTAAAATCATTGAATAAAAAAATTGTCCTTTTCTAGGAAAAGGACTACTTTGAAACTGTAAAATACTTCTACTCTTGATTGGGTAGGGCACATGCAATCATGTTCTATGTTGAATGAATCAGTTGCAGAGGCGGCTTTTGGGGTAGGCGAAGCAGGCGCACGCCTAGGGCCCCGAGCTGCAAGGGGCCCCATCACCTAGCCCAAAAGCCACGTCTGCCTTGGTCCACAGCAGAAGGAGACGCTGGCCCAGGGGGCTGGGGCCGTGTGTGGGGAGCTGGGGCCGGGGTGGTGGGGGAGGCAGGGTCACAGAGGGGGCCCCATGGGCCTATGGGGGCCTTGTGGGCCTATAGGGGGCCCCACAATGGGCCTTCGCCTAGGGCCCCCAATAGCCAAAGGCCCCCTCTGATCAGTTGCAATTAGTTATTCAGTCAAAGTTTCATTTTCTCCATTTGTTTTGAGATGTTCATCTGAATGGCCCAATTTGTACAGTCAACAAAGTACACCAAATACAGATACATTTCAGTATCAGCTGCTGAATTAGTGAAACTATAACAAATACTGATTGTCAGAGTTGACTTTGAAGTAATCTAGTTCTACCAGTCAGTTGGATTTCTATCCCCAGAAGTCTTATAAATGAATTCCATTTATAAAATTCATGAAATTCATTTCAGCTATTAACATGATAGGCTTCTTATCTTTAATATGAATTTCAGTGAGAAGAATCTGGGACATTTTTGTTTGAGATCTTGACCTTAATGTTGCTTTTCTGTTCTCACTCACCTTAAGTTCCAAGAGAGAACATTTGTTCATGCGTGCAGGTCACTGTTACCTGTCACCAGAAATTGATTGAGGGTATGGAAAGTGAGCGGTTTTTCAGTTTAGCTCTTAGAAATTGAAAACTGACGCCTTTCTAAAGGGAGAAGCAAAGGTGATCCAGACACCCAAATAGGGATGCTATAGGATGAGACCTCTTTTTCCTGCGCAGCTGCTTAATTCTGTTGATATACCAAATAATATTAGAATAGTATTCATATACTGTATAGTATGAACTAATTGTATAATATCCATATACAGTTGTAGCAAAATTAAAATAAAAGAACAGAACAAGGCATAGTGTTCAAAAGCCTGTGCCAGAATAAATAGTATAATCCAATCATTTGTTTTAAAAATATATTTTTCAGAGAATGAGAATAGTTATTGTATGTATGATTGATTACATGTTTTGTTTAAATATGCATTCTCATTAGCATATAATCAGAAACAAGCTGTAAATTATATTAATAGGAGAAGATTATTATCCTGTGAAGGAAGCACATTAAGTGACTAGGTGAGAAATAAAGGACTATTCTGACTTTTACTTTGGTTTTTGTGTTTCTGGTTTTTTGCACTCCAGGAAGTAGAGATTTTAAAAGTTGAGCTTGAAGCATCGCAGAGACAACTTGAGGCAAAAGATGAAGCACTTAAAATTTTGCAAAGTATGGTAAGAATTGCTTTTAAATCAATAGTTTATTTATTTAATAAGGTTTTGATTTGAAGTGTAAACTTGACATAAATGCTAAAGAACTGCAAAGTATGATTTTATTACTGTTTTCATATGGACTCACAACTTTTATTGAAAAAGGCTCCGCTATAGCAGCATGCTGGTAGTGTGACCTTATAGGATCTATCCACTTTATTCAGGGAATGCTACTTTCCTTTGACTCCTTTAATTAGTGTTGCTTCCTATGGTGTTTCTTTCTTCACAAATCAGAGGTTCTGCTCAGTTAATGCCCAGATCTCTCACAATAAAAGACAATAGCTATTAACTCTTAGGGTACCCTTTTTTGTATGTGTTGTAATGTTTTTGTTTACTATTGAAATCAAAGGCTATGTCTACACTTGCTAAAATTAGTTCGAATTAGTTAATTCGAAATAACTAATTTGAACTAATTTTAGTTAGTTCGAATTAGCTTAATTCGAACTAGGAAAACTTAGTTCGAATTAGCGATCCCCATTCATTTCAATGGCCGGTTAGTTCGAACTAAGAAATTAGTTCAAATTAACATGGCCACATTGGTTAATTGGAATTAGTTAGTTCGAATTAACCCCCTTTAGTTCGAATACCCTATTCAAACTTATTAGTTCGAATTAAGGAAGCCCTTAATTCAAACTAACTAAAGCCTAGTGTAGCCATGGCTTTAGTTAGTTCGAATTAAGCCTCCTTAATTCGAACTAACTTGCCAGTGTAGACATAGCCAAAGACACTCTAATCAGTTTCCAATGGTTTAGCTTGGTTACACAATCCATTTACTTAAAAATGTATCTTCACTGTACCCAGATCAAGGGTCAGCTTATACAGTATCTAGGTCCCTTGAGAGTTACTTTTTGAAACATAGGCCCTAAAAGAAAAAAGGAATTTTTAAAATCTTTTTTTTCAAGTTGGATCAGAGGGAAACAATCCCATAGTTGATAAGTTCCAAAGGTATAGCTGTGTTAGTCTAGTTCAGCAAAACAAAGAAGGAATCCTGTGGCACTTTTAAAGACTAACAAAGCATCTGACAAAGTGGTATTTTCTTCTATGAAAGCTCATGCGAGAAATAAATTTGTTAGTCTTTAAAAGTGCCATAGGACACCTTGTTTGTTTTGCCAGTCCATTAGTTGGAATTCTCCTTCCAGGTGATATAATGGTATCCTGGCACTGAAAATACCTCTCCTGGGGAAGAGCTCCAGTTACTAGGAAGAGCCAGGTAATAGGAATGGGGTTCAGTTATTAAAAATATAGACAATTGACAAGTTCCAAAGGGGTAGCTGTATTAGTCTAGTTCAGAAAAACAAAAAAAGGAGGAGTCTAGTGGCACTTTTAAAGACTAACACATATATTTATCGCATGAGCTTTCATGGGAGAAAATCCCACTTCATCAGATACTTGAAAATGGATAAGTACAGATGAATAAGAGGAAAATAAATGCAGGGAAGTGTAAGTCATAGAATCAGGTCAGACTGTTACAGCAAATCAATGGAATTGTTTAGATTCAAACAGTGCACAAGAGCACATAGGAGGGAGGTAAGGGAAAAGGAAAGTAAAATTACCTGTTGTAAAGGGAAAAAAACCTGTAGTCTCCATTTAACCCTAAATTGATGGTGTCAATTTACCGAGACTATGGGTTTTTTCCCCATTACAACAGGTACTTTTGCTTTCCTTTTTCCCTCACCTCCTTCCTATATGCTGTTGTCCACTGTTTGAATCTGTTTGAATAGAGAAAGGTAGGTGAGAGGTCCTGGAGGCCAAATTTAGGCTGCTAAATAAGAGATTGCAGTCCATGACCTCCATAGTAGTGTTCTCTGAAATCCTTCCAGTTCCACACACAGGACTAGAAAACTAGGTAGTGTGGAAGGGTCTCAATGCATGGATGAGACAATCAAGTAGGAAGAAGGGTTTTAGTTTTATTAGGCACTGGGGAACCTCTCTTGGGACTCCTCCTAAACCAAAACAGAACCATACTGTGAGCATGTAAAATTAAAAAGGCTGTAGAGTAGTTTTTTTAAACTGACAGTTGAGGGAAAGCTGACTGGTGCTTCAGAGCACATAGTTAAGGCAGAGACATCCCTTCAGGGTCAGTTTGAGAAAGGAGCAACTCTATGTTCTACTAAACAAGATAGGAAATAAATTGGTAAAGTACAGGTAGGAACTTGAGAGGAAAAATCAAATATAAAACAGTCTCATTTAAATATAACAAATGAAGCCAAGCAGCTGAAGGTTGACAAAATATACAAGTGCTTTTATACAAATGCTAGCAGTCAAAATGATAACAGTGTGCCTGGCATTAAATGAGGATATTGATATATTAGGCATTTCCGAAACTTGGATGAATGAGGTTAATCAATGGGACAGAGTTATACCACGGTACCAAATATATAGGAATGACAGAATAGGTCATTCTGTTGGGAGAATGGCACTGTCTGTGAAAGAAAGTATAGCTAAATAAAGTAAAATCTTAAATGAAGCAAACAGTACCATAGAAACTCTATGGATAGAAATGCCATGATTGATCTATAAAGAGTATAGCAATAGGAATGTATTTTCAACCACCTGACTAGGATGTTGACAGTGATTGTGAAAGCTCAGGAAGATTGGAGAGGTTAAAAAGGCAGAAAATGCAATAATAAAGGGGGATTTCAACTATCTTCATATTGACAGGGTTACATCACCCCAGGAAGGGATGCAGAAAGAAAAACTCTAGTCACCATAAATGGCTATTTCTTGTACTTCCTTGTCCTGCAACCCACAAGGGGAGAGGCAATTCTTGATTTAGTCCTAAGTGGCACACAGGATCTGGTCCAAGATGTGTGAATATTGCTGAACAAATCAGTAATAATGATCTTAATGTAATTAAATTTAACATCCTTGTAGAGGGAAAAAGCCAAAGAAACCCATCACAGTAGCATTTAACTCCAGAAAGAGGAACTACACAAAAATGAGGAATCTAGTTAAATAGAAATTAAAAGGATCACAAGTCACAAGGGTGAAATGCCTGCCAACTGCATGGAGACAGGTTAAAAATATCATAATAGAGCCTCAAAATAAAGGTATACTCCACTGAAAACAAATAAACAAACAAACCAATACGGGGACCAAAAAATGTCACCATGGTTTAATAGCAGAGTAAAAAAGGTAGAGAAAGGCAAATAGATATTCTTTAAAAATTGGAGGTCAAATCCTAACGAGGAAAATAGAAAGAAGCATAAACTCTGGAAAGCAAGTGTAAAAGTATGATAAGGCATGCCAAGAAAGAACTTGAAGCACAATTAGCAAAAGGAACAGAAATTAACAGTAATTTTTTAAAGTACATCAGAAGCAATAAGCCTATCCAACAGTCATTGAGGTCACTGGATGACTGACGTGGTAAAGGAGTACTCAAGGAGGACAAAGCCTTTGCAGAAAAGTTAAATTAATTATTTGCATCAGTCATCAAGAATAAATATGTGAGTGAAATTCCCAAAGTTAAGCTATTTTTTTAGGTGACAAATCTGAAGAGTCAGTAAAGGAAGTTTCAGGGCTGGCCTTAGCTGTAGGCAAACTAGGCAGCCGCCTAGGGCCGCCGATTTTAGGGTCTGCGCTAATTTAAAAAAAAAAAAATTAAAACATCTGCAGCCGGGGTGAGGAGGCCCCTGCTGAGGTGGGATGGTGAGTAACGGTGGGAGCCGGCTACCAGAGGCGCGGGTAATCTGGGTGTAGCCCGGGGGGGGAGCGGAAAGAGGAGGGTTCAAAGCAGGAGTTAAAGTAAGCCGGGATGCCCCGGAACAGCCCCCAAATTTGCCGGGCCAATGTTCCAGGGCCCAGCAAAGCAGCAGACTCTAGGGTGGAACACTTGTTCTGCCCTGTCCTGCTGTAGCCAGGCTGGGGCATTTTCAAATCTCCCGCCCTGAGCATGCTCAGACAGGGCATGCTCAGGGCGGGAGCGGCCTGGCCAAGGAGTGGCTCCAAGTCCTTGCAGCTCCGAGCCTTTGGCCAGGTAAGGGGGAGAGGAGCGGGGAAGGGGCTGTGGGGGGGGCGAGGAACGAGGAAAGGGGCCATGGGGGTGGGGGGCGAGGAGTGGGGAAGGAGCCACAGGGTTTGGGGAGCTGGAAGTTGGACAGGGAAGAGGCTGTGGGGGGACAAGAGGAGTGGGAAAGGGGCCGCGGGGGGTGTGTGCAAGAAGAGCGGGGAAGAGGCTGGGGGGGTTGGAGAGCCAGCAATTGGGCAGGGAAGGGGCCCCGGGGGTTGCAAGAGGAGCAGAAAAGAAGCGGAGGGCTGGTTGGGGAGGCAGCAGTCGGGCAGGGAAGGGATCTGGGGGGCCTGAGAGGAGTGGGGAGCCGGTGGGCAGGCGGGGAAGAGGCCCAGGGAACTTGAGGGCAGGGGACCAATGGGGGAGCTGCAGAGGGGCCCTGTTTGGGGACAACACCAGGGAGGCCCAGTGGGTGGATCTTCCACTGGTACCTCGCCACCTAGTGCCAGTGCTCCCCAATACCTCTCTGGCACCCCACCTCTGCCCTGCCGTGCCCTGCCCTGCCCTGCCAAGCTCCCCAGCCATTCCTCCTTTGCCACCCATCCCCACTACACTCCCCTGCCAGGATACCCCTGCCTTTCCTACCACTCCACAGTTTCTGTGCCTTATCTAGCCTTACCTTATCTTATCTAGTGCTCACTGAACCCCGAGACTAAACATCCTTTGACTTCAGTGTGACTGAAGATCAGGACCTGTATTTGCCGCTTAGAAGAGAGGGGGGAAAGGTGAACAGTTTTTGCTTGTTGTGAACAAAACGCAGAGCCACAAGACTATAAAACTGCCACAAAAGGAATACCTTTAGCATTACCTTTAGCATTAATAGCAACAGTTAGGTGTATTGGCCCTGATTTCCCCACCGCCACACTGGGGGCAGTGGCGGGGAGCTGGGGCCACGCAGGGGGCTAAGGCCACAAAGGTGGGGGATCAGAGCTGCAGAGGGGGGCTGGCAGCGGGGAGCTGGGGCCACGGAGGGAGGCGTGGTGGCCTATAGGGGGCCCCACAATGGGCCTTTGCCTAGGGCCTCTGATTGCCTAAGGTCGGCCCTGGGAAGCTTTGGAACAAATTGATAAATTAAATTGTAATTAGTCACCAGGAGAAGATAGTATTCACTCAAGAGTTCTGAAGGAACTCAGATATGAAATTGCCGAACTCTTAATTGTGGTATATAAGCTTATCACTTAAAGCAACCTCTGTACCGGAAGACTGGTGGGTAGCTAATGTAATTCCAGTTTTTAAGAAAGGTTCCAGAGGTGATCCTGGCAATAACAGCTGGTGAGCCTGACTTTAGTACCGGGCAGATTGTTTGAAACATTATTAAAGAACCGAATTATCAGAGACAGATAACCTTGTTATGTTGGGAAGAGTCACCATAGCGTTTGTAAAGTCACCAATTTTTAGAATTCTTTGATGGTGTTACCAAGCATGTGAACAAGGGTAATCCTGTCAATATAGAGTACTTGGAATTTCAGAAAGCCTTTTGAGAAGGTCCCTTAACAAAGGTTCTTAGCCTATGACTGCTTAGTTTGCTTAAGGCAGAAAGTCCTTTCATGGATCAGTAAATGGTTAAAAGACAGGAAACAGTGTAGAAATAAATGGTCAGTTTTCTCAATTTGGGGAGGTAAATAGTGTAGTGTGCCAAGAATCTGTTCTAGGACTAGTACAGTTCTACATATTCATAAATGATCTGGAAAAGGTTGTGAAGAATGAGGTGGCAAAATTTGCAGATAATACAAAATTATTCAAGATAGTTAAGTCCAAAACTGAATGAAGAATTACATAGAGTCACAAAATTGGGTGACTAGACAACAAAATGAGAGGTGAACTCAGTGTTGGGAAGCGCAAAGTGATGCACATTAGGAAAAATTATTCCAACTGTATATTCACATGATGGATTCTAAATCTGCTGTTACCACTCAAGAAAGAAATCTTAGAGTCATCATGGATAGTTTTTTGAAAACATCTTTCAGTGTTCAGCAGCAGACAATTAAGCTAACAGGATGTAGGGAACCGCTGGGAAATAGATAACAAAACAGAGAATATCATAATACAGCTATATAAATCCACAGTATGCACACACCTTAAATATTGCATCCAGTTCTGGTTGTCCTATCCCAAAAATGATATATTAGAATTGGAAAAGATACAAAAGTGAACAACAAAACTTATTAGCTTCCATACAAGTTGAGATTAAGAAGACTGGGACTTTTCATCTTAGAAAAGAAATGAGTAAGGAGGGGTATGACAGAGGTCTATAAAATCATGAATGGCATGAAGAGAGAGAATGGGGAAGTGTTAATTACCCTTGCAAATAACATAAAAACCAGAGATCATCCAATGAAATTAATATGCAATAAGTTTAAAATAAACATGAGGAAATACTACTTCACACAATGCACAGCCTTCCTGTGGAGCTTGTTGCCTGGATTTAGTGAAAGCTAAAAGTATAACTGGTTTCACAAAAGAATTAGTTAAGATCATGAAGGATAAGTCCCTCAGTGGTTGTTAGCCAAGATAGCCAGGGACAGAATCCCATGCTCTCAGTGCCCCTAAATCATCAACAGCCAGAAGCTGGGACTGCATGACAGGGGCTGGGTAATTTGAAATTACCCTCTTCTGTTTGTTCCATCTGAAGCATCCTGCTCTGGCCACTGTCAGAAGACAGGATACTGAGTTTAGATGGATCATTGATCTGACCCATTATGGCCATTCTTACATTCTTGAAATGCTGCTAAACTTCAAAAATAGCAAAGACTAGCAGGAGTTGAAACATAGCTGTAGTTTGCTGCCCAGCTACTAAAAAACTTAACATCTTGAATACTAAAATCACTAGGATTTTTGTAACCACTTTAAATGTATATTTAATGAAAAGAGTTTTCTTTATCTTCCTTATGATTTTGTTGTTACGAGGAAGTGGATATGACTTAGCCTGTCAGTAAGGAATTGCACACATAACTCAGACACCCTTTTTATTTTTTTTTATAGTTAATGCTATAAAATGCTATCGTTAATGCTACTTACGTTTTTAAGTAGTGGCTGCTCCTTTTCATAAAAGCAAAATGTGGCTTTTGGAGTCTATAAAACCTATGGCCAAGAAGTGCTTCTTTTGATTAATGGGTGCCCTCATTTGTCACCATTGAGCAGGTTAATTTGAAGAGTTAAACACCGAGTCATCATGCATATGTGTTTTGGGAACTGAAACCAGTTTGAGGTTCCACACTTTCTACTTTCTGTCCTTAACTAGTGCCAAAAAGAACAGCTAGAGTCGACTGAGGGACTAATGATAGGTTTCAAGTTTGGGCTTTCAAAAATAATCAGGGCTAGATATCTCAGCTCTTTTCAAAAGTATGGTGACTTCCAACCTTAAAATCATATTATTCTAATTTCTGTCTTGCTATCCCTGCCCTTCTTTTTTCTGACAGCTGTGACATTTTATAATTCTTTGTCCCACCTGTAAACTTAGAGCTGCAGTTTCCACTAAGTTGACTTAATTTAGTTATATAATACTGTCAGACTTGACTATATCATTTTCTTGTTGTTTGTCTTTTTCACAGACCGTGTTTAATAAAGCCACGAGTCATACAAAAGCAATGCTTCAAAAAACTGAGGAACAAAAGAGGGCTTTGGAAAAGGTAACGATGCATCTCTGCAAAATCTTGTTAAAATCATTGTGACTTTATTCCTTGTAATTTGAGGCTAAACCAATAATTTAGAATTTATTCTGAAGTTACAGAAGTGGTCCCTCTTTTTTTGACTATAATGAATGCCTGACTTTATTTCAGTTTTGGATTTTGCTCACAGTAATCTCATCAATCAGCTTTAAGAAGACAGTGTTAGCTTATCACATTTATGTCTGAACATTTTTACCTATTGTTTACAAATAATTCTTAAGATTACTATATTGAAAGGACATTTCAATTTGTTCACTTTGTGCATTTGACATCATTTTGTTTATAGGCTGGGATTTTCAAAGGAGCTTAAAAAAGTTAGGTGTCTAACTCTCCAGTTTTAGCCATTTTGTCCCTCATTTTTTTGAGTGGGTGGATGAGTTTTTCACATTCAGCAGCAAAGAGGAGACAGACATTCTGAGAATAGGAATATAAATGTAGATCCATTAGAAATTGGCAGAGTGGTTTACGGTAAGTATAGTAATTGCAACTATTTTAACTCGTTTTTTTAATACTTGAGCTTGTATCTCTAATCAAAGTTAGACTGTCAGCTGTCTGTCTTTCGAAGGAACATTACTGGGATGTTAGGCTTGTTACTGAGCCTTTAAGGTGTCAAATACATGTGCACTTTACAGATATACAAGTAGGACTTAGACAAGTACAAAAAATTACATTAAAATATAGACACAGTATTACCTTTTATCTGGCAGCTAAGTACTGCATTAAGTGAACACTCAATTTATACAGTAATATGCCACAAAGAGGCAGCTCTTATTGATAAATGATGCCTAGGGATTACATGAATGCATGTGAAATATGGCTGGCCTAACTGCCTTAACACATGGTATCTATCCAAAGACTTGTCCAAACAGCAAATGAAACTGAGTTGCAGCATCCAGCTACAATACTTATTATTGGTAGTCTAGGCAGGACCTTGGAAATATCTAAGGCTTTAGTACAGTTTTGAATACAGCGAAGCTTCCTTGTACACTATAATGGGCTAAAAGAAAATCATGTAATAACCAGGTTTTCTGACTCAATTTACTTGGGCCCTAAAGCTGTTGATAGTGCCACTTCTAATACCGAGAAACACTTCTCCTTCTCTTTGTCTATTGTATACTGTTGTATGGTGAGGCAAAGAGGTTCTTGGAATATTAGAGCGTTCTCTAGCATGTTGGAAGGATAATAACCACTAGCTCCCTCTCCTAGTATGGAAGTACAACTAAAAATCAGTGAACACCATTAATTTCTCTGTTACTCTGATGTTCTGGAGAATTTTCCTTCCAAAGGTGAGTTTAGAACCCCAGTGTTACCATAAGATTATGTCACTTTGAGACTGGAGAACATTAGGCTGCGCTCAAATGTAAAAGGGCCAAGTATTTGGACAAAACACTCTTCCTGTGTCCTCAATGGAAGAATGCTGTTAACTGCCACCCCCGCAGAGAAACCGTATTAACATTTCACACCACAAGGATTCAAGCAGCGTAGGGACTTTTTCAGTCTGTCTCTCAGAGTATGCCGTCTGTCAAGTATTAATTTTAACGGCTACATCTAGATTTAGGTCTGATTTCTAAATATACTGATCTTCTTTATATAAATAATTTCTACTTGATATTCTTTGTACAGATAGTATCTTATTGTTAGTATGGGAAACTCCCATAGGAGAAACTATCTAATATGGCAAGAAGACCCACCTTAGATATAAGAGTATTGAAGAGAACACTTATTGTGACAGGAAAGTGATATTTAAAGAAACCATGGCATAACATCCATGCATTTTTGGACAGCCCAAACCATTAGTTAGTTTAACTTTGTGTCTGAAAAGGAATCTGTTGGGTTTTTTGTTTTGTTCTCCCTAACCTCTCAATTAGTCAGTGTCCTGCAAGGAAAATAACCACACAGGATGTCTTAAACCAAAAAGGTAATAGGGACTTGTGAAACATGGATGTCGAAAACCGTAGCAAATTATAATCTCCTTTTAAACTCCTCAGAGAACACCCCCCACCCCCTCTTAAACTCTCTAAGTGAAATCCTGGTTACTTTGCAGTCAATGGGGAAAACTCACACTAACTTCACTGGAGCTAAGATTTTACTTTCTGTGGGCACTTGTCTTCACATATACTTGTATGTGTTCAATTAAATTATGCACTGCTGTAAGCACTCTTAAAGAGTTAAAGAGTGTCTTATTTCAGTTTATTTTAAACCTGTTCCTCATAATCTTAAATTAAACCAAAGTAAGTCTGGTTTAAACCAGACTTCTGCATCAGTTCAACTAAATCCATTTAAAATGACATCTTAAACCAATGCAACTCTGTATACAGACAACCCTTTAGCCTGTCACATTGCCTTCTGACAATGTCCAGAGAAAAGGACAATATCATGTTGTAAATCCTGGTAAATATTCCAGTGCTTTATAACCAAATCTGGAGGCCATTTATAGATGCTTCCTACACTTTTTCTCTTGGTGTGTTTATTTTTAAATCTCCAGAATTGTTATATTCTAGTCATGTAAAATTACCAATTAAATATTTCTCTTAGACAACTTAAATTGAAAGAGAACTGTTAGCAACTGATGGGAGTCTTGGAGAGTGAAACTGAACTCTGACATGAGGGGACGCAGAACCAAGAGTTTCCTTAGGTAAAAAGTCTGGAACAAGGAGATTTTTTTTTTAAAAAAAGAACCTCCCCCCAAAAAAAACCAACAAATAAAATCCCCAAATAACTATTTTGGTGCTTTTAAATTGTCATTCCTGTGATTAACTGTTGCCATTTTTTTTGTTCTTAGGAAATAAATGCTTTGCAATGGGAAATTGAATTTGATCATGAAAGATTTAAAAACGTAGAAAAAACATGGACAGAAAAATATGACAGGTATCAGAATTCTATTATGGAATCTCTTTTTTTAATTTTTTAAATATTTTTTGGTTCTTGTGGGAAGTCTTTCTAATGTCATCTGTCTGTCCCAACATACCAGATTTTCTGGTTCTTCATGTTATTTTTTTCTAATTCTGTTGAATTTCAAAAAATATTTAACATTCATCAGTATGCTAGATATGTCAAATGATCAGTTTTAGTGCTCATAACTTAAAAATGTACAGTTCTTTACTCTTGTTTGAAGAGTATATGTTAAGTTACTTTCTGGTTTGAGCTTCCAGCTCAGTCTGTCGGCTTCCTTATTCTAACCAGGTCTATTTATAAGTTAACATTTTATTTAACGAGGTATAGCAATTAAGGCTGGTGTGTGTACGCATGCATGCATCAATAAGGTAATGCCACACAATGCTTAATGATATTTTTATTTTCTTCACTATAGCCACAAATAAGAATGTGCTCAAGTGGAATGTGATACTATTACTTTCCCTGCATTTTAAATAAAAATTACTTTTTGACTGGCATCAGCTGTTACTTGGTTGGTCCATGGGACACACCAAAATCACTAAATTACTAACACAATAGCAGACACTGAGAGCACTAACAAGCAGTCTTCTGGCAGACTTTTTTTTTTAATATTTAAAGACATGAGTCTTTAAATCTTCTCAAGTTCAATCAGCAGAATTTCAATTATTTCAGTCAAGGTTATTTTAGATTTTTTTTCAAAAAACATACAGAACCAAGGGGAAAGTGCATGTTAATTATTTATTTATGTATTTGTGTGTTTTTAAAATTATCAGCTTCTTTCCTACTCATCTATCTTATCAGGATTATTAAATACTCTAAAAACATTTAAAGCCTCCTAATTCATCCCCTCTTCTCAAAAGCTTGTATGTTTTAGTATGTCTTGAAAGTCATACTCTGCCTTCGTCGAGCTACTGAGGAAGGAAGTCCCATAATTTAGGTCTTCTCATATAAGGGCTTGCTGCCAGACCTTTTCCATTTAAATCATGAGTGTGTTAACTTGAGCACTTCTACTGATCTCACAAGCTGTGGAACTACACAAAAAAAGAGCCAGAAAAACACTGGTATATTGGTACTCTGTTAATGCTTACAACAATTGCAAATAAGAGGAGATTGTGTGCTGGCTGGCAAGTGTTGCTGAGTAGGCCAGAACAAAGTTCAATTGGAAATGGAAATTGGGGAACAGATTCTGAAACATGCAATAATTAAAGAAGTCAATCAGTTGAGGTTTTCTGATACCCAAGAGAACAAGATGAGAAGTGTGGGTCTTTTGTCTTTAAGATATCTATTTAAAGAAAGAGATTTCAATTGTTGACCAGTTAACTTTTTAAAATAACAAAAATAAAAACTATGAGATGTAATTAAATGTACTTTAATAAAAATGTGATCTGCCAGGTCAAGTCTTATTAATACAACATCAGAACAAATTGTAGGGAAACAAAGCTGGTGTCCTTTTCTTTTCCAGGAACAGGAAATATTTAAATCCAAGTTGAAGTGCATTACATTTTGATGTTCTCAAGAATTAAAAGTATAATGTGCTTTAGAATTGTACTTAAGGTTACAGGAAGTTTGCACTACCTATACTGAGGACAAAGCCAAAGGACGTTATGGATTGCCTCACAAATATTTCAAAATACCATAATTATGTATTTTTTTACGTCTTTTTTAAATGACTGTTCCTAGTGATAATGTAGTATCTACCATTTTTTTTCTTTGAAGTTCAGATGTTTTTCAGACATCTGATAAACCAGGTTTCTTTGCAATTTTCAGAAAGCTTCTTATTTGCAAAGGCTTTGAATATGCACTTCTGCATATATTTAAAATGTTTCTTTTCATATTCTTTATAATGGGCAGTACACTAAATATTATTAGCAGAGTCTCCAATGAAGAATCATTGAATGTTGATGGGACATTTTGAAAATAATATCTAGTATTTCTTTTTAAAAAGTGTTAAAAGTAGTTTCAGTTTCTATATTTGCCCCAAACTGCTGCCAATTTTTGTAATGCTGTGATATATCAGGCCTCAATAAATCTGGATACCTAAGGGCAAGCCCAAAAATTGTGGTGCCCCTAGATGTCTGGCAGAGATGGGACCCCTGAAAGACCACTGCAGCCACTTTTCCAGGTGGCAGTGCAGAGCTCGTCGGCCCCCCTGCTGCCGAGAAAATTGCCATGGTGACCTGGTGCTGAAGATTTGTTGAGCCCTGGATATAGTATCTTCCATTTCTTGAATATATTTTTTTCTCTTTCCTGTTGCTGTGGGAAATATTTACAAACAAAAGAGGAAACCTGATAATACATGTGGTCTTATCAAAAGCATAGAGTAAGGCAACGGAAAGCAAATAGGGTAGGAGAATTTGTCTAATTTTCCAGTAATTCTAATTGATACAGAAAAGCTAAGGGAAATATTTTACAACAGAAGTGATTTTTAAGTTGAGAATCAGTTTTTAAATAACTATTTCAAAAACTCTGTTTCCAAATTCTGCAGGGTATATTGTGAAAATGCAGCCCTTAAGGAAACATTGAAAATCAGAACAGATGAAGTTAGAACTCTTAAATCTGAAAATGCAAGTAAGCAAACAATGCCTTCTTCATTACTTTTTCCTTTTTTAAATTACTATTTTTCATGAGAGACACAAGGTAAGTAAAGAAATATCTTTTATTATATCATTTATTAACTTCTGTTTATTGAAGGTACAAACTTTCAAGCTTTACAGAGCTCTTGTTCAGGTCTGGGGAATGTGACTGGAGTGTCTAAATACAAGTTGGAACAGATTGTTAAGCATAAGGGATTATTGTATTAATGTAGTTGAAATGTATGGGCCAAAGGTGATAAACCCAGGCTTCGTCCAATGTTATACAAAGTTTGAGGTTTGTTATACAGAGTCCTCAGCCCAGTTAGTACCATGGAAGAACACATTAAAAAAAAAAATGTCAGAGGACAATGTATTCAGCAAAAAGTCAGGCAACAGCATAATGATGGTATGTTTTAAATGGAGTGTGAATTAACACTTGCTGATTTGTAGGACACTGAAGCTGGAAATTAGTGCTATGGAAGTTAGAGAAAAAATACGTTAGAAGTTGGAGAAACTATAAGATACTAATAAAATTAGGTTCAGTGGTTTCGCTTGGGAATAAGAAATCTGGTGTCTGAAAGAATGTGTGAATACTAATATAGGGATAATATATTACATTTTTACTTAAATATGCTTTCTATACCAAAAATTGCTGAAATATTTCACAAATTATAACATTAAAATGCAGCCACTTCAAGTGTGTTACTGGTTGCTACTGTAACTTTAAATGTGTGAGAGAATATTAGTGTGTCTCACCCTTCCACCTTCTGGCCACTAACTTTTCCAGCTCCCCCTCCTCTTTTGAACTAACTGTATAGTAGTTTCTTCTTGATGTTTAAATTTGTTACCCTCAGTAGTTCCACCTCAGCTCGCATAGGCTGTGTCTACACTTGTAAATTAAGTCGACTTAAGCCGACTTAATTTACCCTGCGTCTACACTACAGTTTCCTTAAGTCGACATAAGCAACTTGCTTAAGTCGACTTAAGGAAAATAAGTTGACTTATGGAAAATTAAGTTGACTTTATTAAACCTAGTTTTAGGTCAATTTAGGGCTTAAGTCGACTCCCTAGAGTCGACTTAAGCCAGTGTAGACGTGGGGAAGCCCTAAGTCGACTTAGGGCTACCGCAGGACTGCACCAATGCCCTCCCTGCCAGGGGGGCACAGGGGGAGCCTGGCATGCCCCCCTAAAGGGCAGGGCAGAGCCCTGCCCACCCTGCTCCTATGCCCTGCCAGGGTCCCTGTCCCCCTTTGCCCCATTGTATCTATGGGCAAGGGGTGCCCCCCCCAGCCCCCGTGGACGTGCCCTAGGTCCCCCTAACCCCTAGAAGTCGACCTAGGCATCCAGAGTGGACGCTCTAGGTCGACTTTGTAAGTTCCCCCCAAAGTCAACTTAAAATTTAGATGTAGACTCACTAAGTCGACTTAACTAAGAGATGGTAGATGCCATGCACTTCAACGGGAGTAACCCTTGAATGTCGGAGACCTTGAACTGAGCCTTGTTTTGGTTTCTATCTGTAAACAAAAAAACCCAGAAGTTGCCAGAAACTCTCAACTTTAAATGAAGCTGGGTTTTTACGTAGGCTGTATCTTGGAAATAAATGGCTCCAAATTTTGGATCACTAACGGATGCCCATGCCCGGCACACCAAGTTACAAAGCAATCTGAATAATCATGTAGATTTCAGAGCACACAGAAGAGTCAAGCTTTGAACTGAAAGCTGGTTTTAACCTTAACTGTAGGGGAGCTGTTGCTCTGCTATAATTTACTGATAAGCAAAGTCAAATATTGAGAGATTAGGAGCATGAAAAACTAATTCTTTCAATGTTGAATTTCATAGTTTTGAATCAACAGCACTTGGAGTTTCTTGCAATGCTTGATGTAAAACAACAGAAGATTATTCAAGAAAATATGTCCATTAATAAAAGTGGCTTTACAGAAATTACAGGTCTTGAAGTAAGTGTGAGAATTCGGTTTTCTTATTTCAGTAAGTATAGTTGGTTGAAAGATATGTATCTTTTTAAACATTTTGTTTATTGACCAATTAATGAAATTTCATTAAACATATTTCCTTCCAAAAATTCATTTAAATAATGCATCAGAATGAAGTATGTCTTCTCTAGCGAATGAGAAGTATGCTTCCTGCTACTAACTGAATGCTTGCAGTAACACGGCTACCCCTTTGGAATGCTTGTTGGGTAATTATCTATCTGCTTTGCTGTTATTGCGGAAACGAAGAGCAGACTGAAAAAGCATGAGGCTATCCTACTAATGTCAACATGTTTAGCACTGTCTCCTGAAGCTCTGATCTACACTTTTCCCTATTGAGAGAAGACTTCTTATAAGCTCTTCAGGGAGCAGCATAAATATGTTGATGATTCTTTTGCCTGTTTCTCCTGGACGGTGGAAGCCACTCTTCTAGCAGGCTCTTGGTCAGTGGATGCTATCCCACTGTCCTGTCTGTCATGCTGTAAATGTGGCAAAAATGGTAGTGGATGGATGAGAATTCATTTTATGTGATCTAAGTGTGACAGATTTCCAGAGAGCTATGTGGAATATATCCAAGACTTCCTTAACTTTCTGGGCTAAAGGAAAATCCTATTCACAAGGACAGTTGAAGTCACATTCCTGGAACTGTTCTTTCTAGCAAGAATACACTGTAATGGTCTCATTTATTACTTTGGTATTCAACTTCTACTAGAGAGAATATTTTCAAAAGCATTTAAGAGATTTAGGAGCACAAGTCCTATAGAAAGTTAGTTAAGCATCGCTAAAGCATTTTTGCAAATTTGTACATAAACCTTTTAACAAACTCACAATATACAACAGGTGCAAGTATCCACGGATGCAGCTATCCGCAGATGCATTATTGCAGATTGGAGCTTGGATGCAGATTCTATTTTTATCTGCCCAGGTGCATTAGCTGCTGCTGCCTCTGCCGCAGCTGTGGAGAGCAGTGAGCAATATTAAACAGTGCAGCAGGGAACAAAGGAAGCACTCCAGGCCAATCCCAGTTCAGCTCTGTTTGCAGTCTGCCAGCCAATCAGAGACAGTCACTCAAGGGAGCTCAGCTTACTGGCTAGTCTTGCCTCTGACCAGAAGCCCCCAGTGGCCAGTCCCCACACTCCACCAATTAACTGGTGATGGGCAGCTACTCTCCACTCCTTCCTCCATTGCCAGCCACCCAAATCAGATGACTGGCAACTGCCACTGAACAGCTGAGTGATCTCACCAGCTCTGGCTTCCCTAGCCCAGGCAGAATAAAAGTTGTTTAGATCGGGGCCAGAGGAGGCTTTGAACTGCACGGAGCTGCTGGCAACTCCCTCCCCTTCTCCAGCATCAGATCAGCAAAGTTGTGGCAGAGAGCCAGATGCTCTGCTCCTATAGCTGCTGCAAGGCTGGGCAGTGCAGATGCAGGTGGACATAAAACCTGGAATGTGGATTCCGGATCGGATATAAGCTGACACTAAAAGGATGTAGTCAAATTCCAAAGGGGTAGCCGTGTTAGTCTATTGTAGAAAGACAACAGAGTCCTGTGGCACTTTTAAAGACTAACAGATTTATTTATCGCATGAGCTTTCGTGGGAGAAAATCCCACTTCGTCAGACGCTTTGAAGATGGGAAACTTACAGAATGGGAGGAAATTAAATGCAGGGGAGTGTATGACATAGGATCAGGTCAGGCTGTAACAGCAAATCAAAATAGGTGTTAGGATTCAAACACTGGGGAACAGCACATAGAGGAGGGGGAGGTCAAATCACTTGTTGTAATGCGAGAAAAATCCATAGTCCCTGTTTAACCCCAAGACAACTAAGTCAAATTTGCATATAAGTTTGAGTTCTGCAGTCTCTCTTTGAAGCTGTGATTTGTTATTCATCTGTTTCAACACAGCTATTAACAAGTCGTCAAGGGAGTGAGCAGTGAGATTGAAGTGTTCCCCTATTGGTTTTGTAGTGTTGCAATTTCTGATGTCAGATTTGTGTCCATTTCTTCTTTGGCGCAGAGACTGTCCTGTCTGTTGTCTCAGTTGTCTTGGGGTTAAACAGGGACTATGGATTTTTCTGTCATTACAACAAGTGATTTGACCTCCCCCTCCTCTATGTGCTGTTCCCCAGTGTTTGAATCCTAACACCTATTTTGATTTGCTGTTACAGCCTGACCTGATGCGATGTCATACACTCCCCTACATTTAATTTCTCCCATTCTGTAACTTTTCCATCTTCAAAGCGTCTGACAAAGTGGGATTTTCTCCCATGAAAGCTCATGCGATAAATAAATCTGTTAGTCTTTAAAAGTGCCACAGGACTCTGTTGTCTTACTAAAAGGATGAGTATTGGATGCAGACCCACATTTTTGTATCCGCACAGGGCTCTATGAGTGTCCACATTAGTTAAATATCTGACTGCTACTTATTCATAGGCTGAGAAACTGAATAATACTTTGTCTACACATTTATTCAGGGAATAGCTTGACATTTTTAATTAAAAAAGAAATGGTTTAATGCATTATGCAGAAAACATCTTTCCAGATTTTATGTACCCCAGAAACAACTGAAGTCAGCATTCTCTTTGCATGGGTCATAAATGGAATTCTCTGAACATTTAAATGAATATAAAAATAACAGGAACAGGTGAACACTAAAAAAGAAAAAAAATTATCCACGCACATGTCCTAAATCGGGGTGTCAAACTTACGACCCATGGGCCAAATCCGGCCTGCCAAGGGCTCTTATCTGGCCAGCAGAGCCCTGCACAGCTCTCCACCATCGAAACTCAAGCACTGGTAAAGTGCCTGCAATTTTACTTTTTGTCAGCAGAGGGTGCTCCTCTGCTACAGAAATGCAGTGGAGGCCTACCATCCAGTGGCGAAAAGTAAAAACCGCAGGCACCTTTACCAGCATCTTGCAGATTCTGGGCTTTTGTGAGCAGGTTTTTTTCGGGCTGGGGGGTGAGGGGTGGTCCCAGCTGGGCACCCTGCTTTGAGGCTGGATGCTTAGCTGGGCAGAAATTTTGTTGACACCTGGCCAGGGCCTTTTAAAATCTACCACTCTGCGCACACCCAGGCAGTGGCCCAGGGTGGGGAATGGCCTGGCCAGAGAACTGACTCCAGGGGCTGGGTTGAGCCCCTGTGAGCCAGGTAAGTGTGGGGGGGATGGAGGGAGCTGGTTCCGTGAGACAGCGGGCTGGGAAAGGGGTTCGGGAATTGGCACGGGAAAGGTGGGTGGGGACCAGAATGGAGCCCCATGCAGGGGAGGAAACGGGCAGATGAGCCACACCAGGGAGGGGGCAGCGAAGCAAAGGGGAAGGGGTCAGGGAGCCAGCGCAGCAAAGGGGAGCCCGCAGGGCAGGGGAAAGGGAAGGTGTCAGAGAGCCTGCAGGTTTGGGGAAGGGAAAGGGGAGCCCATGCTGCCCCAAGTGCAGCAGGGGAAGGGGTCAGGGACCCCGGGTGGTACTGTGCTGGGAAGGGGTCAGGAAGTCCACACAATTTGGTCCCCATCAGGTGTCCTGCCTTCCAATGTAGCCCCCGACACCAAATGAGTTTGACACCTCTATCCTAAATAAAATTAGAGAGCATAATGTAGAAAATACTTTCTCTCCCTGGCTTTGAATTTTTTTCTGTTCATGGCTTGTTTACATGAGGATACTCAAGAATTAATTAAAGATGGGAAGTTAAAACACATTATTCTCTTATGGCAATGCTCTTTATCAGGGTTTACTTCCCCTGTCCTCCCTTGCCCAAGATATTGCAGCCAGTCTTCAAACCCAATACCAAACTGGCATGATTAGTAGCATAGAAAATGTTGTAAAAAGCAGGAGGTGAGGTTGAAAAGGAACCCAGGAACCTCCTTGAGATGAATGTCATAAAGTTTGAATAGTATTTATCACTTTTTAATTTTAATTAATGATAAATGGGATGTATGTATAGATAATTTGGATTTCCCTAACCACCATTCCACTATGATTTCAGGGTATTTTTACTGGTAAAAATCTAGATTCTTTAAATTACTTTGGGTATTCACATAGAATTGTTTGAGTAACTGATGTGTAATGTTCTTGGATTTGAAGTTGGCAGTACTTGGAGCCTGCACCTGTAACACTTCTCTAGGAGAGCCCTGTTCCTGTGCTAAAATGTCCGCTGCAACGCGAAAGCAGCTTCTTCAGCTCAGGCAAGAGGTAATGTAGACTAATGTGGATATGGAGTAGCATAGATGTCTTTCCCATGATAAAGTTTAGAGAATGCTGTTATTTGGGCAATCTAGTATGTTTAAAAAAAAACCAAAATAGTGCTTTTCAGAACTCTCTGCAATTTAAGTAAATGCTCTGGCTTATCTATAAATAAGTAGATATAACACACTAGAAACTTTTGCTTGTGTAGTAATTTTGTTGTTGTATGACATTTCTAAACTGGCAAAAGCCTTATAGTAGATGGAGTTACATGGCAGAAAAGTAATCTTGCCAGCGTAGCATATTTTGTTTGGGAAACCAGTATCAGCTACATTAGAAAAAGCACCCTTACTAATATATGTTGTGTCTATCCCAAGAGGGTTTGCTGGTATATTTTTATACCAGCAAACTTCTTTAGCGAGGCATTTTTACTAGTTTAAGTCATCACTGGTAGGGAGGGTTTAGTAGTTCCCGGAAAGAGGGATGAACTCCATGAGAGGCAGGGAAATCTTTTTGCCTCCATATCAATTTTTCAGCACTAACTGCAGGGGTAGACTGTAGAATTTTGACACCCAATATTAAGTGTGGCAGTGTTAATACCCAGTAATATGTGTGGCAGAAGAAGACAGTGCCTAGAAGTCAGAAATACCACTTTTGCAACTCACACAACCTTTTGTAGTCCAGGCATAATTTTTTTCTTAAATCCAAGTTGCTGGCATGGTAAATCTTTTCTTCAGCAGTGAAACTGAGATGGACTCCTCCCTTATTTTTCTTATAATCTTTGCAACAATTAATTATGTGGAAGATGCAGCCTCCTTTAAACCAGAATCTAAATTTTCTCCAAATTTTAATTAGGCAATATTTGTGTCTTTTTTAAACTGTTATTGATCAATAAAGGAATAAAAAGCCAAGAACATGAAACAGCTGCTTAATCTTTTTTTCATTTTTCTGGTGTAAATGTACCATGTCAGTGTAGAACATTATCATCATTCCTAGGATTCAAAGAGGACTTGAAAATAGCAGGACTTGAAAACTCCATGCTGTATTGGAGCCCTAATGTAATCTATTAACATAAATTAATGTTTTATATGATATAAAAGCTTGCAGGATTAAGGAAAAGGATTTATAAAAGGAGATTAGATTTGTTTTGATTTTCTTAATCTTATGTTGCTGAATCCCATGTGATCCTTTTCAGTGCCTCGCAACATACAGTGAATGGATACTTTATGGCCCAATAAAGTATATATTGTGGAATTATATTTAGTTGAAGGAGAAGCAGTCCTGAGCTTTCAGTGCTGCTGCTTTACAAGCATGGTAATCAAATAACAATCATAAGCATTAAGAGTTTGTTTTGAACGGTGGCTACAACTTTAAAGCCTAAACTAATTAATGTGTTGCTCAGAGTTATCTGTTGTAGCTGTGTTGGCATATAAACACACACACACAAACCCAGTTTGAGAGTGCTGCTTTTTACAGATAACCAGTTATGACCCACTTTTATTAATGTATAACCATGGAGTGATAGAGAGAGTAGATATAATAAAATGGCAGAGACACAATCCACATGCATGGTATATTGAAATGATTCAGAAGTTTTGCACAGAGCTAGCCTATATAAACCATCTGAACTCTTTATTGTTCCCCAAATCCATACTTTCTTTTTCCTTCTCTTGTTTGTCACATTTATTAGTTGCATCTTCTCAAAGTATATTTTTAAGGACCATGTATTCCCTTGTGTTTGTACATCTCCTAGAACAATGGAGTCATGAATGCACACCAGCAAGAACACGTGGGAAAAAATAGCTTGTCTATTCAAAGAATCAAGTCCTGCAATTTTTTTCTTTTTTAAAGACACACAATTGTGACTTTCTTCTATCACTTATATCATATTTTAGTCTAAAAAAGCATTTCCAGTCTACCGCTCTTAAAGAATAGATTTAGCTAATACCATAATTTGTGCAGTGCGTTTTTAATTTGATTTGATTACTTTTATAAGCATGGTATCTTTCCTTAATGTCCTGCAGCCATACGGCAACAGTTCCTTTTTCAAATAGCAGCACAGTTTGGGAAATGACAGCTGTCATGGCACTATTGTACATGGGTTGTTCTCCTTGGGTATGTCTACACTAGCAATTTAGGTCGACTTAAGGACCCTTAAGTCCACCTAAATTACTCCATGTCCACATTGGGCTTTCATTAAGTCGATTTAAGAAATTCCTTAAGTTGACCTAATGAAAGTTTAAGTTGACTTAATAACTACCCCTCCTTAGGTCAACTTAAGCCTTAAGTCGACTTCTTAAATTAACTTAAGAATGGTGTGGATGGGGAGCAGCCCTTAAGTCAGCTTTATTAAGTCGACTTAATGCCAGTGTGGACGCTGATGTCCAATGTTAAGTCAACTTAATAAAGTCAACTTAAAAGGAGCCACTTTGTTAAGTCGACTTAATAAGGTTGACTTTAAGTTGACTTAAAGTCGACCTTATTAAGTCGACTTAACAAAGTCGACTTAACTTTTTCTAGTGTAGACATAGCCCTTGATACTAGTGCCTCACCTTCTAGTAACATAGAAATCTCTTGCACATGTTCACAACCAGCTGCCACAGCAGTACTGAGTGCAACTGGCCTGGGACTCTTCTGCTCCTCTTCAAGCTCTTTTGGAGGGGCAGAGTTAAACAGCACTGCAGGAGAGCCAGTTTGCAGGGTATGTGCATGAATACACACACTGCAGGAATAAGGATTTGAAATCACTCCTGTATTTTTTTTTAAAGCAAACTAGCATTTAGTTTGTTTTCCTTTTAAAAAGGAAAAAAAAAGATCATTTTGAAGGAAAGACTGATTTCACAACTTCCCTCTATGTATCTGTTCCAAAGGGGTAGGTGTGTTAGTCTAGGTCAGTCAAACAAACAAGGAGTCCTGTGGCACTTTTAAAGACTAACAGATTTATTTATTGCCTGAGCTTTGTGGGAGAAAATCCCACTTCGTCAGACGCTCTATATGTATCTGGTTAGCTCATCCTCTATCTTCATCCACCCATGGAGGCCTGGTGTGAGGGTGTCTGTGTTGGCACTGTGTGATACATTCTAATTTGCTCTTAATTAATATAGTGTGAAGCTCTGAAGAAGAGTAAAGAAGAAGCATATATAATGGCAGATGCTTTCAGAATTGCATTTGAGCAGCAGTTAATGCAGAGGAAGGACCAGGCTCTGAGGCTCACACAAGTGAATAAGATCTGTAAAAAAGAAACAAAACTTATAAACTGGAAACGCCTGAAAGAGGATGGTAACTGAGATGGTTTATGATTTTTTTATTGTTGGAATGTAACTAAAATTAATAAATATCAGTAGAAAAGAAGTTAGGTTTATTGAAGAGCTATTTATATGTGCAAACACATAACAATCTATTTCATTTACAGCTGTGATCCACTTGTTGATCTAGCAACCCTGACAATTGAGAAAATACAAGAATAGTGATGTGAAAACTGCAAATAAATCACAATATTGTTTCATCTAGAGAGAGGCTTTCTGCTAGAGGATTCACAATTTCTTTTATAGGACTCTGATACATAAATAGAATGTGGTTGTAATCTCTAACAATAACTGACAGTATATTGGATCTACCAATCTAGGTTTTTTAAATCTAGTTTTTTTTATTCTGCATTCAGAGAATATGGGTCTGAGTAAAATTTGCTGAAAAAAAATCCTTGAGTATGGATATAACAGCATTGGATATTAAAACTGCAGGGATCTTCAAAATCAAACATACTTGACACCATTTATGATATTTGTTTATTTTTTGCACTCAGCTTGGACTGTGAAAAAAGACTGGTCTCTTTAGTCCATCTCACTTTTAAATTATCCTATAGTAATACAGTGTATTACATTTTGGATTCTGAGTATTGCAGAGGAAACATTTATTCTTCAAGTAGTGTCCCTGTGGATGCCTATATAAATTAGGGAGGTTCACTCATGATGCCTATATAATTTCTTCTTTACCACTTTGGACTGAGATGGCGCTCTAATGTGTCCATATTGTGCATGTTTTGTAGTTGTTCTGTTGTTAGTTTAGTATTTCTACTTAGTGTTAATGGTTGTTAGATAGTAGTGAGAATTCAGAATATAATTTGGAATTGTTGTTAGTAGTGGAGAGTTTGGAATTCCCTCCCCCCCACACCCTTTTTTTCCTCCCCCTACGGAGCTTATTTGGCATGACTGGCTTCCCATGTTTGAAATGTGGTTTCTCTTGTCAGGAGGCTTTCTGGTCAGTGATGGCCAATCAAAGTGCTTCTGTTGCTTGGGAGAGTCCCATGTCTCCCAAAAGTGTAACTTTTGTCTGGCTCTAAACTCTAGAGCATAAAAGAATCAGGAGACCAAATTGAAGCTTCTGGTGATGAAGTGTTTCCTTCGACCAACTTTTGAGTCAGTTCAGGGGACCGCCTTCTGAACATCAATCACTAGACAAATCAAATGCCCCTTCGACCTTCTCCAGAGTATCCCCTAAGAGGAGAGAAGACTTTGAGGACTCAGGGAAGGTACCGAAGAAGTTTGTGGTCTCCCGCATCAAGAGGCAGTTCTTAAAAGGCCTCAATCTCCTGCTAAATCTGTAGTGTCAGAGGCTTCCCCTTCTTGACTTGGTACCATGGAGGTGAAAGACTCTTCCTCTGATACCAGTGGAGTCAGGAGATCCTGGGGCACTTTGGAGAAGCATGGCTCCTCAGTACCATTTGGGAAGGACAGTATGGCCAGGACATACACTCTGGCACCGGACACCTTCAGGCCTGGCATCTAAGTGCTCCAGATCAATAGTACTCCACCGTAACTGCTTCATTGGTACCAACTCACTCAAGTACCACAGGAGTTCTGCTACTCAGAGGACTTGTCAGGGTTAGACAAGCTGGAGTCCTCACTGATCCTGTATGCTGCCTGACTCTCCATACTGAGACTCCAGTCCCCAGATTACTATTGCTACCTGTCAGGATTCTCTGCCCTTTTCTACTGAGTCCCTCTTCCCCATTGGAGGACATTATGGAGGATGAAAGAGACATTCAGTTAGTTTCCTATTTATTAGGGCAGGGTTCTCCTCTGCCTCTTTACAGGAACCCATACTTTCATAGACACCTTCATCCATATCAAAAGTGGCGGGATCAGTCCTTTCCTGTAGTGGCCTCCCTGGTGACAATACTGAAATCTTTGGGCAGCATATTGGCAGCAATTTGTCAGACTTCTCGATCCATTGCACCAGGAGACAAGTTTTCACAATCTCCTCCAACAAACCTTTCCTTCCCACAGACACATGCATAACTTTGGTGAACCTGGAGTGTACAGCTCCTGGGTCACATGGCAGCTTGCACTTTCATGATGGAGCATGCAAGACTATGCCTCCACTGTTTTCAGTGCTACTTCAGAAGGATCTATTCCTCAACCTGAGACAATTACAAACAGGTTATGGTTTACCTCTGGAGAAGTCCCTAGACTGGTAGAAAAATCAACTTTTTGTCTGCATGGGCATCCCTTTCATCCACCCAGTTCCAACAATATCTGTGATAACAGATGCATCGTTGTTAGGGTTAGGAGTATACCTGAGTACTCTCACAACTCAGAGCAGATGGTCACCTCAGGAAACTAGTCTCCATATCAACCTGTTGGTAGTCAGGAACATCTGCCTTTAGTTTCTATCCCTTATCGGAGGCAAATCAATCAAGACCATGACAGTGTGGTTTGTATGTTCTACCTACATCAACGAAGTAGGAGGAGCTGGATCCCTGTCCTGGTGTGCCAAAATTATAAAGATACTGAAATGGCATATAGCCCATCAGATTCAGATCTCAGACATTTATTTTCCTGGAGTCCAGAATGTCAACAGACTATATCCTTAGCAGTCGCTTCTCCCAGGAGTGCAAGTGGGAGATGGACTCTCAAATTCTTCAGAGGATATTCCAGAAACAGTGATTTCCAAAGGTGGATCTATTTGCCACATCAAGCAACAGGAAGTGCATCTTATTCTCCTCAAGAGGAGGTGTAGATCATGACTCTTTGGAAGACACCTTTCTCCTTCCCTGGACAAAGGTCTTGTTTTACGCATTCTATACGACAGCGGTTCTCAGCCACTGTGTCAGGACACAAAAATGTGTTGCAAAGAGCCAGGAGGTGTGTCATGGAAAATTAGCAGCTCAGCTTGGAACCAGCTTCGGGCTCCTGCCACCTGCCGCTCTCTTCTGCCCTCAACAGCTTGGTCATTCTTCACAACACAGGCAGCAGCAAGGGCCAGATGACTAAAGGGACTTAGAGGCTGCAATCCAGAGATACTTGGCGGGAAGCAGCACCTGCTCCACAAAAATAAACCTGGCCCCATCGAGCCAGACTACGAGGGCACCAGCTTGCGCTGGCTTGACTCTGCCCCCACTCAGGGCCTGGACTTCTGCATCCTCCAGAGCGCCACAGCCTCCCAAGCACTCACAGCCCAAGCGCCATCGCCACCAGCAGATTGTAGTGTGTCACGCAGGGGAATATCATTTGGTAGGTATGTCACGGTGGAAAAAAGTTTGAGAACCACTGACCTACAACACCACTAATTTTAAGAGTGAGGAACAGGTTTAAATAGGACAAGGCCATGGTTATTTTTATAGTACCAACATGGCTGAGGCAAAATCCATATCCTTACTTGTTTCCCCTCTGTGTCCAACCGGCATTCAAGTTTCTGACCATCCCTCATCTCTTCAGCCATCTTGGATCACCTGCCAGACTTGAAGAGATCAGGGTTATCACTTATCTCTCTTAAGGTTTATCTGGCTGGAATATCAGCATTTCATTCTCCATTCAAGAGATGTTCTTTATCTGCACACCCTGTGTCCTCAGTATATATATATATATATTAGGCAGTTTAAGCTTTACAGACCTTTCACAAAATCTTTTTGAACCTAACATTTGGTGTCTCTTTTATAAAACAAAACAAGAAGGGATTGTTATAATAATACCTAGTTCTTACAGGATGTTTTTCATCAGTAGATCTCAAAGGACTTCGCAGTCTTTGTACAAGAACCAAATTGTATTTCTATGCAGTTTCAGAAGTTTAAATTTTGTTGATCTGGGTTTGCAGTTAAAAGACTAATTTATTATTGGTGTGGACAAGGGTAACATTGCATGGAAAAGCATATGTCATATTATGCCCAATTAGTCATCTGTAATTTGGCTTACCACTTCATAAACTAGTAATATGCCTTACTTTGTAAATCTATATTTTTTCCCCCAAAGTCAAAATCTTTTTTGCTTAAAGAATACTAGTTTTCATGTCTTTGTATATTTCAAATGAAGTGTATTCTTTTTCTCAGGACTTGTTACATTGCAAGGGAACAAGAAAAGTCTAGGACAAAAGTTGACCGGCATGCTCATTTCTGATGCTGACTGTAGGAAAATGGAAGAATTAGATAATCCTCATGAAATCCTTAGGATGCTAATAGATTTGGTCAGTATCTTAAAAATCTTGAAAGGACATATTGATCAAAGATGGCTTTGTTCCCTTTGAGCAAATATTGTTGACTTTCATGTGATGTTATTCTAAGGAATAGTTTATAAACTAGTTTTCTTTTTTCTTTTTAATATGCATACAGCTGAATGATAGAGAAGAGGCTTTGGCTCATCAAAGAAAGGTTAGTTATATGCTGGCTCGTGCAATGGAGGAGAAAGAAGATGCATCAAAACAAAGTAAAGAAAACAGTCTTTCAGGAGAGAGCATTGCTCTAAAGAACCATTGGTATACAGCTTCAGAATCCAAAGAGTCAACTGACCCTGCATATTCTTGTTGCCAAAATCCTGGCTCTCAAGACAACACTTGCTCAATTCTCAACACAAATATATATCAAAATTCAGGAAGAGCACTTAAAAAATCACATTCCTGGCCATCCAAGAATTGTAAAGAAAATGATGTACAAGGAATAGCTGAAACTACAGATGTGAATTCTACATCTCAAGACCACTCAGAAGAAAAAAATATCTTGAGATAGTCCCAAGGCGCAAGGAAGCCTTGCAAGGCACATCTGAGGCAGCCCTAAATTTAAACTCGAATTCTGTAATAAAATTCCAGGAAAATCTGTTTTATGACCTACTTCTCTAAAGAATCTATTTTAATACTCAGGTTAAAAGCATTAAGATACTTATTTTTTTTTAAAATCATGTTATCATACTGTATATGTCTTTTTTGACTTTGTAAACTGTCTGTGGTTTCTGTGTGTACCTGCTATTATGGAAGTCAGGGCCAAAAGTTTTGGAAGGATTTGTCTATGAATTAATCAAAATGGCTTGTTTTTGCTGTGGGAAGGGTTTTGAATGTTCTTTCCTGTTATTCTGATAACCAAAATAAAGAAGTTAAAAAGCCATTTGATTCTCTCCCAACTCTGCCATGTGCTTAAAAGGAAGGTATAAAAATGTGCAGAAAAACAAGAGTCATGCTGTGCTGTATCTGTAATTCGTTAATTAACATTAGCAATGCTGGCTGCGTTTCAAAATCCTGTGTGTAACATACAGCAGCAAAGACCTTACCAGATTGAATTGAAGTCCAACAAATAGCTTCATGGTTTCAGCATTTGTTTTGTTTTATTACGTAAGTTATAATTATGCCAGTGTTTTTATGTACCTTATGATAAGGTACTACCTTCTTGAGATGATAGTTAAACAGAATATTATCAGCTGATTGGACACAGTTCAAAAGTTGACCTAAAATGAAACTTTTTGGGAAACCGTCTTCCAATTCCAAATTGCTTTTGTCTTGTTCATTAAAAAAAAATCTATTGCTCCATGTTGGTTTTAATATTTGCAAATACCTGTCATTTCTTCAAATGTTATTTGTATTTAGCTGCATTTGCAGTAAGTAGTTATATAATAAATCCTATTTTAGCTAGAAGAGGCTGAATAGCAGCAAAATAATATTGAATATTTTTGACAGATATTGCGGCTATTCTTAGAGTAAAATCTATTCAATGACTATTTGACCAGCAAATATGTTTGAGAAAATAGCAAAGTTTGCTGGTATAAATGTTTATTAAATAGTATTCAATCATCAGATCAATTCTGAGGTAATAAAAGATGCTCATGTGCAAACAAGGAACTAGTAAAAAGAACAATATGCTTTTTAGGGTTTCAGCTCTTTTGGCAGTTCAGGAAATGTGGAATGATCACTAGTTTCTGCTCAAGGGAAGTCCATGACTAGTATACTGGGGGACTACAGTAAGGAGCAAAGTCTTGTCTCATTGAAGGGTATGTGAATTTTTCTGTTAATTCTTTGGGAGCAGGATTTGGGCTTGTGAGCTATCTACATTATGAAAGTGACTATTTCAAAGCATGAATGTTTAATACAGCTGGGGACCAACTTGATAAAGACTAAGATCAAAACAGGTTAGTTGTTTGGCATTTTAGCTTGATTATAACACTGGTCCTGTCCACAAAGGCCAGGAGCAAAGTAGAATTGTAATATGGTAGTCCCCAAACATGATTCACACAGCCAGCTTTATAGTGCATATGGTTCCTAAGATAATTAGCTGAGCTGTGGAATCTTTCAAATCACCTGCCCACATTATTCCTGGCTGAGGCAATGGCTGTTAGTCACTATTTTATGAGCACTGAATTTCCTGATGAATTAAAAGAGGTTGGGTCCAATGCTGTTTTCCATTGGTGAGGATTTCAACTAGTACAGTGTAGCCTTGATCCCTGACTAGGGCTTCAAGGTGCCATCATAATACAAATAATAAATTATTTAATTTTAACCAAAGAGATAATATTTTTGAAACCCACCAATATATTGATATTTAATATAAATAAAATGTAAGTTAAAATATCTGTTAAATGTTTTACTACTGTTGAACTACTTGTAGTTACATCGTATTCTTTTTTTTTATTTGGGAATAAAGGTCTTTATGACTATACTAAGCAAAGGCTGGGTATTTTTATTATAATTGTTACTGGATTTATTGGAATTTTTTTATTAACTTGACAATTACATAGTTCCCAATGTAAGAAAAAAAAAAAACCTTGGGGGCTTTTTGAATGCACTGTGTTCCTTGTCAGTTAATTTACAGTTACATTTATATCTTCAATTCTGTCTTAACTATATTTCCTAAATCAGGAAAGCTATAGCAAAGGTTAGTTGCTGAGTCCACACAAAATTGGCACTTTCTGGATAGATCATTGGTTGACTTTATGCTGCACATCAACTTCATGTGAATTAAAAAACTTTTATTACTCCCAGATGTGAAGAAATATCCTTAAACAGTGCTTTAGTTCTTTACCCATCTTTTTTTCCTCTAAAATTGTTTTAAATGCCGGTACAAACATTCCTTGTACTGTATGACAATTGTAATGGGTTGCATTGTAATATCACAGGAGACCGCAAACAGTAAAATTGAATCAGGTCCCTGGTGGAAAGAGAAGGTTGAGTCCCCTGGAGGGCTTTCCGACTTTGAAAACAAAGACAAACTTTGAGGATATAGAGAACTGCTCAAGGAGTTTGGGGATCCATCATAGAAGGGATGAAAGAGAGCCACACCCTTTGAGTTCATGAAACGTGGAGCCTCTTGGGCCAGAAGGCAAGAGTAGCCGGAAACAGCTTAGACAAAGATTGTAACTTGCTGGAATTAAGTTTTAGTCAATAGACAGCATGTTTGGTTTGGTTTTACTTGTAGCAATATCTGTCTTCTATTCTTACTTATAATCAGTTTAATAGCTGTTCTTGGTTCATCAATTTATTGTTTGTTTTATTACAAAAATAGCTCAGGGCTGTATTTTAAACTGAAAGGTAAAATCTTCAGCTAAGATACCAGGCTGGTGTGTGCTATCTCTTTGGGGGCAGTGAACTTAACTTCTATGAGAGTCCAATGAGGAAAAACTAGACACTGCAGGGGAGAGGGTTTTGGAGAGACTTAGGATTCTTGGTGTCACTCTAAGGAGTAAAAGGCTGGTGGAAGCCAGGGTGAGGTCTGGAGAGAGCAGACTGCTGGTGTTAGGGCTCTGACTCAAAACAGCACAATGCAAAAGCATCCAGGGCAACAACACAGGCAGTGACACAACCTCTCACTGGTCTGGGTGAACCCCCCACAGCATTACAAGGTGCAAGTGATCACATTATTACACACACATACACAGAGAGAGAGCGTGCTTTAATAGAGCCAGTTTCTCAAAGCTGAAAATAATTATGAGACAGATCAGCTGGGAGGAAGAATTTAATCAGAAAAAAAAGTGAAGGATAAAAAATTAGGAATAATTAAAAAACACCTTCCAAGATGCTCACAAAAACCGCATTCTCCCCAAGGAGCCCATATCAGTGAAAAACCTGTTCAGGTGTAGAAGGAAAGTGAAGGAAGCTATAAATAAATAATAAAGAACAAATGGAAGAAAGGGAAAATTGATAATAATGAATATAAATCAGAAGTTAGGAGTTATAGAAAATTGATAAAGAAACAAAGGGACACAATTAGCCCCGCAAAGAGGGAATATTGGTCTAAATATTCTGGTCTGATAGGAAATCATTGCTAGACCTGAGAGGAAGAGAAGGCAGATGGCTTGCAGGGACAGGCCCTACTATAAGCAGGTGTGTGTGTGCGCAGGGGACAACAGCCATCAAAGGCTATTGCAACAGAAGCTCTATAAACACTTCAATAAAATATTCACTACTGGAGCTGGGCAAATTACTGATTTTTAACAATCAGGTGCAAAAGAATGAGAAGTTTGGTTGGAACTGAAACAGCAGTTTTTTGTGAATCAGTAACTGGAAAAATATCATTTAGCCAGTAGTTAAGGCACTCAGAAGGGGGAAAACCTGGATTCAAGTCCCTATTGTATAGTACATTTAAACTCGCATCTCCTAAATTCCAGGTTGAGTCTCCTAACCCCAAGGCTACAGGGTATACCTGTATATGTACCTGTTAGGCCTGAGAGGAAGTGACATGTTAGCCTAGGGTTTAGGCCACTCACCTGCAAGAGATGGGCCACCCGACCCAGATTCCAGTCTTTCCTCCACTGAATATTTGTTTGTGTGTGTAAAGTAGGACAGGTTGATATAGAAACATCTTTTTTATGTTCCGGGGGCGGGGGGTAGTCGTGTTAGTCTACTTCAGCAAAACAAACAAGGAGTCTGGTGGCACTTTTAAAGACTAAAAACCATATTTTTTGCATGAGCTTTCATGGGAGAAAATCCCACTTTTTATAAATCTGGAAAATAAATAATCAACGTCTGTCAAACTTAGTCACTAGAAAATGAGTAATTAGGGAGAAAATGTAAACATTCTGATTTGATAAACTTGCTACACAAGAAGAAAAAGTTTTATGGGATTTTGTTCAGAGATGCTCAGCAACCCAAGCTTATCACTAGAAGCACCTTAAATTAGGCCACTGCTGTATGAATACTCCATCTAATGTACAAATGTATGTGTTGGCTTCGTAACTACAGCAATGACTGATATAGTACAGAATTTCATACTCAAATTAAAAATGATATATTTATCTTTGTAAACATTACCATTGTCATACCCATTGTTCTTGGCCACATCTGATTTGATTTGCAATTGTGTCAAAAATATTGGTCATTCTCCTTCGTTCAAAAACACTGGTTTTGATTCCTTAGTCTGTCTGCAGAGTCCAAACCATGATATCAAGAGTATCTATGTCATGTACATCACGACATATATTTCATTCATAGTGCTTTTAATGACCAATGTGGTGTTAGTTTTCAGATGATATATTTACAGGCACCTATTAAATATATATCATGACAATAGTGTGAGATGTATTGAGCTGGTCAGGCTCGCTGAGTTTTTTTGTTACATACCACGGGGACCCTTGCCCTCTGGCATTGGGATGCTCTTTGGGTCATGTACTTACACTACCATTAATTTTTAATTCTATCTGTTTCTCTTAGGGCAGGTAGGTAGGTATCTTCCCACTATTACTGTCTCGCCTGGTATGTGAGAAGAGGCAGAAATATATGTTTCTCTCCTTCCCATGGCTCTATGTTGGCTGTGAGAGAGGGGAACCCTACCTCACCCTTTATTACAAGACTTCTAGTTCTGTGCCCTTAAAGAAATAGTAGTGCAGTCCCATATACTAATTCCCCAGCACCACTTCCTCTCTCCCACTATCTGCCTCTGCCATTCCTAGATCCATGTATACCCAAACATTCCTGGAACCTTAAAAGATCCATGCCAAGGATCAGCACTGTCCCGTGCGGGGAGCGGGGCCCAGGGCCAACTGGCCTAGGCAGGGCCCCAGCCCCCCACTCGTGCTGGAGGGGAGTCGGGCTTCTCCACCCCCCCAGGGAGCCAGCCTGGGTGGGGAGGCTGAGGCCACCGACTCCGGCCCTGGAAAGGGGGGCTGCCAGTGCAGGGAGACGGCCACAGCCAGGACCCCAGGCTGCTGCGGCTGGTACCCCAGCCGGGGACACGAGGCAGCCGCCGGGAGCTGGTTCCGGCCAAGGGCAGCCCGCCAGCGAGGGCTGGCCCTGGCTGCATGGGGCAGGCCGGCCCAGAGGCAGGTCCTGGCCACCTGCCCCGCCCCTAGGCCTGCTTGCTCCGCCCCAGGAGCAGGGAGGGCTAGCCCAGGGGCCGGGCTTAGTGCTCCCTGCCTGCCCCACTGCCTTCGGCTCCCTGCCAAAGGCAGCGGGAAGCAGGGAAGAGCGTGGCCGTGGGGTGCCGCGGTGCAGGCCCTGCACTGCCCTGCTGGGAGCGGGACAGTGCGGGGCCCACGTAACCGCGGGGCCCGGGGCGATCACCCTGTTCACACACACCCCTCCCCCAGGGACGGCCCTGCCAAGGATTCAGGAACAGGTTGGTTAGTCCCTAGTCTCATTTGCTCTTAAAGGGGAGAGATCACCCCTTATGGATCCTCAATCATGTACCTTTAGGTGCTGTTGTAATACAAATCATATTGATCTGCTTTTTGATAGATGTATACATATCTAATCTGAAATAAATAAAAAATTCGAATCAAGCACAATTAAAACCAATAATCAAAAAATATGTCAAACTAAAATGACCTACTCTTTACAAAAATAACTAACCGTACACAATAATAGTTCTTTCTGCTTGTTGATGTTTTTCACCCAAGTCTATATGGTCTTGTCATTTTTATGTTATGCATTATCGAGTAAAATTCCTGCCCTTTGGAGCTTTTATTAATCTGCTTGTAAAGTTCCATGCAGATCAAAAGCACTGTGTAAATTGTAATGGCATTGTCTGTAAGCAGTAGAAAAGTATCTCTGGCCTTGAAGCATTGTAAAGTAGATCTCACAACAAATATTACGTGGACAGATCTTAGCTCCACAAGAGTGTAGGCTGCAAGCAGATGGCGTACTGCGTGGTGGCTTCTGCTAAAGGGCAATATCATTAGAAAGACAAAGAATAAGCAAACGAACACACTTAAAATTTTGCATTATAAATCAGTAGTTTCCAACCTTTTTCGTTGAGGGACCAAAATACAGATTTTAAAACCTTGAAGGACCACCAGTTTATTTAATTAAAAATAAATTTAAATTAACTAATTGATTGTAATTAAAATTGATTGGGTTTAATTTTAATTAATTTATTTTGAATTAATTTTAATTGAAATTTAATTTTAGAAAAGTTTTGAAAAAAACTTTTATAAAGGTTTGTAATTAAAATTAAATTTTAAAGTTTTTTTTTAATAAGAAAAGAAAAGAAAAGAAAAGAAAAGAAAAGAAAAAAAAAGAAAAGCCACAAGGCAGCCCCGGAAGAGCCCAGTCGCCAGGCTCGGGCTTGGGGGAGGTGCGGGGGCTGCCGCGGCAAAGCAGCACCCCCGAAGGAGCTCTGCCGCCAGGCTCGGGCTTGGGGGAGTCGCGGGGGGCTGCCGTGGCAAAGCAGCAGCCCCAGAGGAGCCCAGCCGGCGGGCTCGGGATGGCAGAGGGAGAGGCTGCCAGGCTGCATGGGGGTTCCAGAAGCCTGCATGCACACCTAAGGAACACCGCTCCCCAGCCTGCCTGGCCCCCATTGGCTCCCCAGCCCACCGAGCCTTCCCGGTCTCAGCTCCCCAGCACTCCCCCGCCCAGACCCCCTAATTTACCTGGCCAGAAAGCTGCAGGGGCATCCGGAGTCACGCTGGCCACGAGGCAGCTCCTGCCCTGAACATGCTCTTTTAGAGCATGCTCAGGGCGGGAAATTTGAAAACTCCCCAGCTCTGCCAGCAGCCACTGCTCCCAGCTGAGCAGCAGCCTGCCTGCAGGGCAGAGTGGAACATGCATTCTGCCGGAGTTTTCTTCGTTACTGAGCCCCAGAACGCGGGCCGGCAAAATTTGTGGGCCCTGGAACGGTGTACCGCTGTGTTCCAGCTTACTTTAACCCCTGGTGCTCAAATGGACCTGGCAATTTCCTGCAATGTCTTGGGAAGATCCAGGGCCGGCCCACAACATTTTGGCACCTAAGGTGGAGAGCTCAAGTGACGCCCCCAAGCTCCCTCGCTTGGGCCAAAACTTTGAAAGGTCTCAATTCTGCCTTCTTCCTGTTCTACTACTCTCATGGTACTGCTCTGCTACCTACCCCAGTAAAGGAGAGCTAACAACTTAAAATGCCTTGTTAAAAATTTTAAGTAACTTTCAAATACTTGAACAGCAAATGTAACTTTTTCTTGTCTGCACAGTATACACTGGCATTTTTATCTGTTTGAATAATCAAAGTGGTGCTTTCCGTGCCTTCTTGGTTGTAAAGATTTGAACTGCTTCCTGAAGTTCCACAGTCTGGGCCAGCTCATGCTCTACTGAGATGGTTGCAAGTCCGACCCGCCTCTCCTGTGTCACTGTGGAGCGTAGATGTGTTTTATTAACTTCAGCTTGGAGAAGCTGTGTTCTCCACTGGCAACTGTTACAGGAAGTGTTAGAAGTATGCACAGAGCAACAAAAGCATTTGGAAAGAGGGTGGTCATCTTATCTGTGCCCATATATTACAGAACAGCCTTTGGAGTTGATCCTGCTGAAATGTATCTTGAAAGGGCTTTCATTAACCAAATCACTCACATCAATATCACACGTCATCATGTCAATACTGTCTCTACTGCCCTGCATTGCTGGTGTAGGTCTTCTTCGGGTATAGTCTGGAGTTTTGGAATATCATAAACATCCCAAATATACTGTTGTGTTCCTTGAGCTGCATGAAACATTCTTCAACTGACTGTATTGCACAATCTAGCACCTGATTAAAGAATTAAATGTTGTTCTTATGGGTTTATCCTGTGCCTCATAATCAAAATGTCTTCTTCGGTGACTCTTGTATCCTTGAATGGATGGGAAAATAGCTGCAGTGTGAAGTTCCTCTGCCAACTTCTATGCACTTTTCAGAACGTTTTAAAATCCCTCATCTCACTGGTAAAACTGTAGGTATGACTTTGTTTTACCCAGTTGTTCCATTGTTCCAGATATTTCAAGGTCAACTCCTTGTAGTCTCTTGCTTGTAATGTTCATTTCAAACAGTACGTCATGCTACAACACTAAGCCACACAGAAATTTGAAGTTATGTATGTTTCTGGTGATTCCATTTCCTTCTGCCACTGTTCTCCCATGAACAGTTCCTGTCATAGCATTATCCTCCATAATGGCAACTATGGCATCATCTATCTTCCCAATTTGGTGTTTGATAGACTTTGTCGCCTCCAATCAACTTTCCCATCATGTGGCACTCAGTGGTTTCAGTGTCAGAGAAAATGTTCCCAGATGTGGCTTCAAAATTTGCCATCGATGAGTTCAGGCAGAGAAAAATACATAAATGCTTTGAATTACATTAAAAAATTCAGCAGCCTCACTAGAAGTTGATGCTATATCACTGACCACCAAGGTCAATGAATGAGAACTGCATGGGACAAAAAAAGCTTGAGGGTTTAACTCTCGGATCTGTGCCTGCTCTCCTCTGTTCTTTCCTCTCATGTTGACACCATTATCGTAGCCCTGACCTCTCATGTCAGCTATTGCAATTCCTGTATCTTTCAGCTTTTTAAGAAGCATATTTGTCATACCAGCTCCTGTAGTATCATCAATGTCAATACAGCCTAGAAAATGCTCTCTGACAGTCACCATTGCACGGACATTTTCACTAGGTTCTGTTGTTGTTGTTGCAAAACACACCATTAAAGTCATTTCTTCCATATGGCTGTCAGTAGTGCAGTCCAGAATAACAGAGTAATTAATATCTTACTGACTTCAGATCTGCCACAATCTTCTGTTTGACTTTTGTTGCCAGTAACTGTATGATCTCATTTTGAATTGTTTTTCCAAGGTAGTAATGTGTGTAGATTTCTTTGGTGGTGCCTCTTCTTAGAAGCTCCTGGAGTACAGCTTCAAACTCAGCCATCAGCTCCACAATTTTAAGGAAGTTTCCATTGTTTGGCACATGGTGCTAGGTTTTGGATAGCAAGCATTCTCACAATGGCAATGAGCCTTTTCAGAACATTTTGCCAGTAAAAAGACTCTGATGCAATCTTCTCTTAATGCTGATCATCTATGGTGGCCTTTAACCGTAGTCTCATCTCAAGTACTTTCTACCTATGGAATACTCTCTGGTGATTTGCTGCCTTGTCATGGCATGTCAGATTTCTAGTCAGATTTTTCGAGTCCTTTGTTCCTGTAGAACCCAGTGTGGCTGGAACATTAGACTAGAAGAGTTTGCAACAAAAACAGTATGCAGCATTCTGGGTTTTTGAGTACATAAGCCATGGCCTCTCCACTTTGTCACCATTGGGGATTTCACACCAGTAATCTGTTGGATGGAAACGTCTATTTTCATTGTCTTTGGGGAACATAATGTTTTTCACTTGCTGTGGTCCATGCAGTACAAGGAAATCCCTCAGGCTACTGCTCAAGTGGGTTCACAGTCCTGGATCATCTAGACTTAAGGAACTAAAATCATCAGCAGCTGTTTCTTGTGCCTCCACCACACTCCTCTCTGATCTACACTTTTCTTCAGGAATGTGCATGGCTACATCCATTTGAGATGGAGATATGGAGCTGCAGTAGCTGCCAGGTCACTTGAATTCTGACTAACTGGAAGATCAAGCATCTCCTCACTGCTCACATCCTCACTGGGGCTGGAAGGCTCACTGTGAACATTTGTGTTTGTGTATCTCAGGAGAGCTCCTTCCTGCTTACATAGAAAGCTTCCTTTGCTTTCTTTCTTTTTCAGAATGCTGCCCCAGAGGGGTGTTTTCTTCTTTCACTCATGACTGCTGTTCTGTGCCAGCTAGTGTGTCTCTCAACACTCAATTGAAGGGGACAAATGAGCAGGCTGGTAGCAGGGCCTGAGTGAGGGAAGATATCAACATCTTAAGGGCCTAACTGGCTCATGCTACTGCAGCTGACTGCCTGTTCTCCTCAAGTGGGTTCAGGGAAGCAGCAGGAAACAGGAAGCTCCTTGAGAAGCTGTTGTTAATCAGTCCAGGTTCCTGGGGGTACATAAGAGGCTCCTCCTCCTCCTCTCCCTGCAGCTCCTGCTGCTTTCTGTTATTCCCTCTCACCTTCTCTCCTGCCTGTTATGTCTCTTGTGCCCTCCTTCCTCCAGCACAGCACTCCACCATCTCTGAGCTGAGAGAATACATATGGTCCAGCAGCAGACACAATTTTCTACACTCTGGGTCCTAGCGGTACGCCCCCGCCCCCTCAGACTGGCACCTGAGACACCTGCCTCAGTTTGCCTCATGGTAAAGCCAGCCCTGGGAAGATCTCACTGTATTAAGTTTATGTATTATTGTGGGCCAGATTTGTATGTAACCTCTCTAGGGGAGAGATGTGACAGATATGAGGTCTGAGAATTCCAAAAGCTATATTGAAAACATGCCAGACAAGCAAAGACTTTTGGGACAATAAGTGTGAAGTTATACAAAAACTCAGCCTTTGAAACTATGCCCTGACAGAGGTGGCTCAGGAGCCACAGGGCCCCTTGGCCTCCCCCATCTGGGGCCCTGCCCCTCCCACCTGGGATCCCAGCCCCACCCCAGGGGTCCTGCTGGCACAGGTGGGCCGGTGCTGGGGTTGGGGTGCCTGGCTGATCAGCCCCTGGGTGTGGTGGGACTGAGTGGCACACATGGTGCGGCTTCGGCCATACTGCACACTCCAGTCGGCCCTGCCATCTGCGGAACCTGACCAGCTGGTCCGCAGCTGGCCTGCTCTGCTCTGCCTCCAGGGGCGGACCAGCCAGCCCAGGAGCACTGTGGGAGCACGGAGCTAGGCCTCTGGGCAGGCCAGCCCCCCTCCACCCCAGCACCGGCAGGGTGGAGGGCCCCCACATTGTGGTGGGCACCTGGGCATGGGGCCTGGTGGCCCATGTGATAATCCGCCTCTGCGGCCTGAGGAGAAGGCCTTTGTCTACTGATTACGTGGTACAGAGGGCCATGATCAAAGGTACCGGGTCTTTAAAGAAACAGGTGATCTGTCCAGCTTTGTTCTGCTCTGGATCTAAGACAGAGCTGTATTTGTGTAACCCAGTTGTGGGTTTTGAAGGACTAAAATCTACCAGAACCCTAGGTTAGAGCTGAGGGTGACCTCTGGCAAGCTTTTTAGAATGTAAGAAAGAATTTGTATTGTTTTAATATGTTTTCTCTGTAATACTTTTACCATAAGAATAAACATGTTTGTTTAGCAGGAGCTGTGTTCTAACTTACAACTGCGAGCAGTACACTGGTCATAGCCTTCAGAGAGAAAGCATAGCGCAGATGCTGGTCTAGGCAGTTTGGCTTACTGGGGATATCACATTATAAGGCAGGGAAGTGTGCAGCCTTAAAACCCTTGGTCTGGAAGTAGTCACATGAGGGTCTCCACCCAGGAAAGGTGATGGCTGGGAGCCTGAAACCTTTAAGTGGATGCCCTCCAAGAGCTATGGAGGGAGAAAACTAGGTGCAGTTGCCCTGAAACTGATACCACTGTAGTAGTAGCATCACAAACATTAATGATTTTTTCTTAAAAACACTCCTTTGAGGTGACAGGCTATTATTATCCTAATTTTACAGATGAGGAACTGAGGCATGGAGAGATGAAGATTTAAAGTGTCCACTTACTTTGGGTGTCCAATTTGAGTCACAGAGGGCCTTTATACAATGCACAGCTCCTAACTTTACTTGCAGCTGTGAATGGAGAGAAATAGTGATATTTAGGAATGTTGGGTTTCATGGCAGATTCTGGAGGGCAGAATGATCTAACGCTCACATACTTTTTCCAGCCTTTGCCTCTTCAGCCAATCCTTGTCCCATTTTTGCCCATGCCTCTTGTCTCCATCCCTCCCTATTACTCTAGTCTCCACATTCTGGCAAAGGCTCAAGCTCTTTATCCACCCAGTCCTAATCTCCACCTTTGTGTCCTCATCTCAGTCTTTTTTGCTGAAAGATGGGGTTCCATTGAAAAAATATTAAGTAAACCTGACTCAGAATGCATTATTAGGTGACCAAATTAGAAGTGCACAGAAAACCTGAATTCTGATACTTGTGGATTTTTGGACTTATTAGGCTTAATAATCTTTTAACATAGTTTTTGGTGCATAATTTATACTAAAACTGTTGCAGTCCAAGGAACCTAAGGGGGTAGGATGAGAGCTCAGGGCTGCTTCTTGCACAAAACTGGCACTGGCATTTTCCAAACTGATTTAGCAGAATCTGTGCCAGATGCTGTGTGGACACACTGAAATCAGTCTGTCTGTGTCACTAAACACATGAATGCTATTTTAATTAAACGGGTATGAGATCTGTGCATGGACCCAGCTACCAGGAGCAGGTGTAGACATTGAATTGGAAGGGTGATAGTGCTAAAAAAAAGGGATGCCAGCCATCCTTCTCCAAGCCTCCTGTCCTCTTCCCTGTTGTGAGTGGGGCACGCCTGCATTTGCGGACAGTGCCTTGCACCACACAACAGGAGGCCTCGACTCCTCAAGGAATGAATCAACCCTCCCCAGGCAGCAGCAGCAGCAGCTAGGTTGGCTTGTAAGTAACCAAACTGAGCTTCTTCAAGAAATTATCAGCTTCCCCAAATTCCCTGGCTTCTGGGTTTTTTTGGGGGGATTTCTTTAGCAGCCCACAACAAGCCGGAACAAGCCCAAATAGGCGGGAACAAGCACACATTGGCGTTCCACCCCCCCCACAACGGTGCGTTCCACCCCCACAATGCCCTCTCGGGCCACGCCCCCGCAGGAAGTGACGTAAAGGGGCGTGGACGAGGTGGCGTTGTGTTTGGCTTTTTTGGCTTCCGATTGGTTGTGTTGGGGGGGGTGTCTCCGAGGCTTTGCGCATGCGTGGAGCGAGTCCCGTGGAAACGCAAACAAGGGGCAGCGGCGGTGGGGTGTCGCCGTCTGCGGGGCCCCCGACCGGCGTTGGCGGGCGAGCGCCTGTGAGGTGAGCGAAGTGTCGCCGCGGAGGACCGGGCCCTTTGCCTCGAGGCGCGGCGTCGAAGCCCATGGCGGAGAGGCGCAGAGCCAGCGGGGTCGGTGCCCCTGGCTCCCCATCAGAGTCGGGGAGGAGGGGAGTCGAGTCCCGCCCCCCCTTCCCTTCCTGCCGGGATTGGGGCTGTTGGGGGAGGGTAGTTTCTCTCCTCCCGTTCCCGGCACGAGTGGGCTGTTGGGGGAAGGGGGGGTTTCGTTCTCTCTGCTCCTGCGATGAGGCGTGCCTGGGGAGGCTGGTGCTGGAGGGACCGCTGAGCTTCAGTTCTCGCCAAAGGGCCCTGGCGCCAGACGGACTTCGCTGTCAGCCCCTGGCGTGTGTCTTTGTATGTATGATTAGTCCCCAGCTCCGGCCCACCCCCGCTTCCCAGGGACAGGCCCACCCTGCTCCACGCGCTTTCTTCCTCTTTTGCGGAGGCTCTAATACTGTTCCCAGTACTACACGGAGACCCCTGGCTGCTGCGGGATCACAGTGTGTTTCCTGCTTTCCCCTTCCCTTTTTGAATGTCAGCTGGCTTCTCTTTCTTAAATTGTATTTAGACACTAACTTGATGGCCAGGGGTGGTGTAAAAATTAGTGTTCTTTGATTTTCTCCCATGAAAGCTCATATGATAAATAAATTTGTTAGCCTTTAAAATGCTGCTTCTTTAAAAGGCCTACTTTGTTTGTTTGGCTGAACTAGATTAACACAGCTACCCCTTTAGAATTTTATTTCTTGTTGGCTGTTCCTATTTCAAACAGAAAACCTAGTGTAGAGCTGCGGTAGTTTCTTCTAGTCTCTGCTCCTGTTTCTCATAGTTTGGTAACAAAGATTTATGACTAGTCATGTGAATCGTGATCTTTGTAGCTTGCTGGATGTGCAAGCTATTTTATAAAATAGAAAATTTTAGGAAGGTAAAAAATGCTTCTGCTGTAGGGAATTTACCATCTAATCTAGGCAGATATGATGGAACTGATCACATTCTTTGAAAATCTGTGGATGGGGTGGGGTAAAATGGGTTGGGAAACTCAACACCACCCTGAAATATTGCAACTGGAACTTTGTTTGCAAATTGTTTTGTGGAGATGTGCTTTTTTTTTTTTTTTTTTTTTTTGGTCATGTTAAATTTGATTTGGAGCCATTTGCTCCCCATAGGCTGTGTAAGAGGTAATTACTCTCCTGAATTGAGGCTGTTGAATTTTGTTACAGCTATATTATAGAAAACAGAACATTGGTTTTCAGTTGCTTTATTGGAGTCCCACATAGACTCTAAGGTCAGAAGGGACCAATATGATTATAGTCTTACCTCCTGCACAGTGCAGGCCACAAAACCTCACCCACCCACTCCTGAAATAAGCTTCTAACCTATGACTGAGTTATTAAAGTCCTCATATCATGATTTAAAGACTTTAAAGTACAGAGACTTTTTTGTTTGTGGAATATAAAGTGCTGTAGCAGGAGTTTCTTGAGACCTGGCTTTGTCATGTGATAATGACTGATCAGATTCACAATGCTTGTGGTGTTCTCTTCTTAAGCTTTTTGCTTATCAAGCTTTTAAAATTTTGGCTGAAAGAAAAGGTGCTTGATCAGCTTTTCTAGTATATTCTAAGATGTCTTTGAAAGCCTGTTTCCAAAGGTTTTTCTTAAGGATATAACTTATTTCAGTTCTGTAGTTTATACACGCTGTTTTACATGTACTGACTTCCAGGCTTAAAGGTGTATAACTAGTACATGTAATTACCCTATATATCACGTATACTAGCTGATTTTGCAGTTTTTTGTATGATTATTTTCTAATACATAAATTGAGTAAGCTAGTAAGTTAGTAAATCATAAGGTGACAGGGTAAGTTAAAACAATGAGAGTATCTGTTTGAGGTTTTATGGTAGGTTTGTTTTCAAGATGACCAAATATTTACCTAGAAAAGTAGAATGTGCCTTTAGTACTCTTTTCTGTAATACATTAGCAAGCACCCTTATCTCCTATGTGGATGCTGTTGTATTAATTTAGATCAGTGGTCCCCAAACTGTGGAGAGCACCCTCCTTGTGGAGGCATGTTGAGGGGGGAGGGTATTTGGGGGGGCCTGAACCAGCCCCTCAGCCCCAGGGGGATCTGGTGGGAGTGCCTCCCAGCTCAGTTATACCCCCGGCTGCAGCTCTGTCCCCTGATCCTCCCCCAGCCTTGCTCTATCCTGCCCCCAGCACAGCTCCATGCCACCCTCCTTCCCTTTCTGCCCCCATCTCAATTTCTTCCCCCAGCTCTGCCTTCAGTCCAGCTTCCTCTGCTAACTGAGCCAACTGTATAGTAGTAATGAATGGGGAGCCTGTGGATAGATTACGTTACTGGTCAGGGGAACATGACAGGAAAAGTTGGGGCACCACTGATTTAGGTTTAATAAATGGGTCCAAGGAATGAAAGGTGTTAGCATAACACAATCACTATCCAACATTAAACGGTTTAAACAAGTTCAGGTTTTGTATAGAACAGTGGTTTTCAAACTGTGTTGGTACCCAGTGGTGCGTCACGATGCCCCCTGCTGCCGCCCCCAAAAGACTGGAATGCATTGCTGAAAGATGTAATTGTTGGGTTGCAGGTATAAATGATTTTCTAAAAACTGGGTCCCAAGAAAATAGTTTGGTATAGAGAGACCTCAACCTGCATAATACCATGGTGCAAATACTATTAAAAATCCTTGTAACCATTTATTAAAGGTGAAAAGAAGGAAAAAGGTTTCAAATGTTTGACCTGGAAGGTATTAAGATTTAGTTTTAACAACATCCCTTCTTGCCTTTTCCTTTTAAGTGGAGAGAGGTTTTTAGAAGGCAAAACCCATTGTTTAACTGTCTTTTAGATGGTAGTATAGATGGGAATAATTGTCTTGTTGAGGAAAATAGAAGTTGGTTGAGAACTGGAGCTGCTGCTGTTGCTATTAAGTCTGATCCCATTTTCTTTAAGACAAAACATGATGAACACGAGACAGAAAATGCAGCTTCTCTCTCTCCTATTGACACTCTGACTTGCAGCCTCAGTGCTGGAAAAATACAAGCACAGCACTTAGTCTTATCAGCTACTCTGAGACCTGGCAAACAGCCTAGTGCTGGTAAGAGTTTAGTGTACTGCTTTTAGTTTCCTCTTTCTTGTCCCAGCAGCAAAATATATGGTCTTGGCCAACTAAACCAAACACACAAAGGAGTAGGAGTGTGGGGAGTTTGACAGTCTTATATCCCAGGTGGTGATTGGGATTCAGCCAGAGCTGGTAGAGGGAGTGGTGTCATCTGGATCTCTCTGGCCTGATCTGAGGAGGACATCTCTCAGAAGTAGGATAACAAAGGTCCCAGAAATGATAGGGGTGGCAGCCATGATGATGAAAGTCACTTCAGTAGCCAGTTTTTCTCCCCACTTTTTCTTTAAGGACCACAAAAGGAGAGTGATGGGAGGAATAGCCCATCCCTTATTGTTTTCAACCAATTAGGCTTAATTTCTGGCACATCAATTTTGATTCACTTATTTCTCATCACACACTTCTTTCGTTTCCCACACATCATCTTAAAAACAAGTTCTTATCAGTAGGCCTTTTTTGTTTAGACTGATTCAGTGTTTGTCTCCCTTTCATACCTTTTCCCATCAACATTTTTTGTTATAGATTATTGTGACATTTTATAAACTGTTGCTTACTGCTGTGCTCAATATTAGGGTAAATTTTCAGGCCTAATTTTAACAGTGCTCCACCTACAAAATGAATTAATTGATAACTTCAACCATATAGCTCTGCCTTTTGCACCCACATCATCTTACCCAGTATCATGCTGGCTGTTCAGTACTGACTTAAAGGAAAGAGCATCCAGTGCTGAATTGCCAGCCAACTTTCTGCAATGGCTGGGGTTTTTTGGGTGGATTGTCATAAATTATGGCACTAATAGAGGCAACCACAGAAAAAAAGGGAGAAAGTAGAGGGAGAGTTTTGTTTGACCTAAAGATAAAATTGGAAGATGGACAGGCTAAACAGCTGGGGCTAGCTGTAGGTGAATTTCTGTTCCTATAGCATATTTTAGTAATCCCTTAAAATAAATAAATAAATAACTCAGTTTTCACCTACTCTTTCCAGTAAATAAAAATTAACTTTATCTCCATTACTAATTTTTCCTTAACTCTAGTTTTCATTTCTTCTGCTGGCTGGTATTTTCTTTTTCAGTCTGTTTTCCTCCCTTGATGTCACTTCTCTGTTTTCTCCTTCTTGTCTGTCTTTTCCTGTGTTGTGCTCTTATCTTCCTTCCCCCAAGTTTCCAATCTCTTCCCTCAGCATCTTACCTTGTATTCTTAATTCCTGACTTTTCTGTATTATCCCCAGTTTCATCTTTTCTCACTTGCAATCTGTCTCCCCCACCAAACACATTCATACCCTTCTTCCTCAGTCACAAATTACACATGCTTTTCTACTACATCTTCTCAGAATTTTTCTCTATGGTATTCCTTTCCTAATGAAACAAGTGCACAAACACATGCAGACTTCTCACATTTTCAGTTCAAGTAAGACTTGTTATACAGGCTTCCCTCACCACCTGCCCCCAAAAAATCACATACATACCTGCTGCAAATATCCCCTCCTCAACAAAGGCACCCTTTCTGCCTCTTTTCCCAACCATGTAAGTCGTGCCTCTTGCAATACTATTTTTCTGCTTACGTTCTAGTAGAGCAGGGGTCGGGAACCCCCGGCACGCGTGCCAAACTTGGCACGTGGGATAATGCTGAGTGGCACGCAGCCCCACTCAGGATCCCCCTGCTGGCCCCGCCCGCATGGCCTGGGGCCACAAGAGCTGCATGCTGTGGCTCCAGGCTCCCTGGCCTCATTTCCCTGCTCCGCCCTGTCGGGGGCGGAGGCTCCAGGCCCCGGGACCCTGACTCCACAGCAATGTAAGTGCTGTGGGATGGGGGTGGAGCCTCTGGTTGGGAGCTCAGCTCTGCGGCGGTCCAGGGGTGGGCTCGTGGGCAGGCGCAGGCTCAGGGGCCAGTGTGGCCCGGTGTGGGGGTTGGGGGGACCGGTGTGGCCCAGCTTGGGGGGCGGGCAAGCCGAGCTTGGGGATGCTGGCGTGGCCCGGTGCAGGGCTCGGGGGGGGGGGGGGCAACGCGGTGCTCAAGAAGGCCGGCTTGGCGGGCCGGCGTATCCCGGCTTGGGGGGTCGGCTCTGGGGCCTGGTCAGCCCAGCACAGGGGCTGGCACGGAGTCCGGGGGGGCCGACGCAGCCCCGTTCTGGGGCCAGCTTGGGGGGCCTAGCCAGCCCAGCCCTGTGTGGGGCTTGGGGGGGGGGCTGGCACAGCCCGGTGCAGGGGCCTGGGGAGTATGTTCCTTCTAAGCTGCGCGGCCGCACAGCAGCCGTGACAACCCCCACGCAGCACTGAGGGATGCTTCTGACGAAATGGGTTATAGCCCACGAAAGCTTATGCCGAAGAAAATCTGTTGGTCTATAAGGTGCCACAGGACTCTAGTTGTTTTTCTTTACCATGGCGCTGTCATATATACGACATATAATGTTGCATTTGTGGCCCTCGAGTGGTCTTGGAAAATGCAATTTTGCCCTTGGCCAAAAAAGGTTGTGCATCCCTGGTGTATAGGTATAAACACATGGAAAAGATATGATAGATGATTTTCAGTCTGGCAAACAAAGGCATAACAAGTGACTGGGTGTTGAAGTTGAACTAATTCATCCTTGAAATAAGATGCAGTTCTTAGCACTGGAGCAGTTTATCAGGAGAGGTAGTGGATTCACCCTCTATTGGAATCTTTAAAATGAGATTAGAAATCATTTAAAAAATATACTTTAATGCATTTCTGGGAGGAGTTCTGTGGGAGGTCAGCAAACAGCCATTGCAGTCTGTGATTCCCATTGTTCATTCCTTTCCTTAATGAGCCCGGGAGAGAACAAGAAGTTCTGCATTGCCATCTGCATACTTGTAACACTTGCACCCTGGATTAAGATTTTAACTGTAATCAAATCTCGTACTTCAGGGTTTCAGCTGATCACTTGCAGAGATCAGGAGGGAATTTTTATTCCCAATGCACAATTGGATAATTGTATTCTGTGGTTTTTGCCATCCTTGAGGCATTGGTGGCACATCAGTTTCTACTGTTTTCTGCTGGTGCTGCACCTCAGTTTAGTCTCCTGAGGACAAATGTGGTTTAATATGAAGTTTTTGGGCTCAGTAGAGGGTTTATTGGGGGAAATTTAATGGCCTGTGATTCACAGGAGGTCAATTAGATCATCTAGTGGGGTCCGTTCTCAGTGGTTCCTTCCATCTCTGAACTTTCTGAAATGATGAAATTGTGATGCTGCAGCAAATGCCTTCAAATGATTGTTTTGGCCTGGCCAAATTAAAGCCCTGTTTCTTTCTTTCAGTCTTTGATGTTTCTTGAACATATGGATGTAAAGGATTTTACAATACAGTATGTTTTCCCTTGGACTATGTATATGGGGAGAAAGGAAGGGGCTGCTTTGAAATTGGCAAGAAAAGATTTCATTGTAAAATATAAAACTGTTCTCATTCTCAAAAGAGCATTTTTCATGGTGATTCTGTAAACAGTTTGCCACCCAGTTCTTTCAATAAATGAAACATCACATTCTTCTTTATAGGTAAAGGAGGGCTAAAGATTCACTAGAGCCATAACTAGAATGGATAGTTTCTTTAAAGCAGCAGTCTGTGACTTGGACAAACTACTTGATGAATTTGAGCAAAATACAGGTTAGTTAGATCTTTGTGCTACTTTTTATTTTATTTTTTTGTATGGGGAAAAACTTAAATGGTTAAGACTGAGGACATGCACAAGAGGGGCAAGCAGAGGCACACAACCCTCTCCCCCAAATATCATTGGGGGCACAGAACTCCTCTCTCCACAGGAGGAGAGGGGTAAAGGGTGAGCTACTTCGAGGGCTGAGGAGTGGAGGGAGGGCAGAAAAAGTGAGCTCTGGGAGGTGGGTAGAGGGAAGGGTGCACAGAACATTCCCCTCTAAAAGGGGTCAAATTTAATTTTTTGCGCATGCCCCTGCTTAAAACTAAGAGGAAATGAAGGTAATCTGGTCTGTTCTTCGTAAGTGTTGTATTTTACTTAAAGAGAACTTTTGTGAGGTGGCCATGCAGCATGAGGAATCAGTTTTATAAACTTTGCTTTTGATCCTTTTTTTGTTTTTTAAATAGAAGAACTTGACTGCTACAGAATAGCTGCAAACCAGTGCGATTCAAAACAGCATTCAGTCTCTTCAGAATTGGATTACTTACAACCTGTATCCCTAGTATCAAAAGCGCAAGAATATGTTAGCAGTTGTACAACGTCAGAAGAATTATCTCTAGCCAACCAGTCTACAGCAAACAAAGGAAATTTTGAACTGAATTCCTCAGTACAAAATGAGAAAAATGTCACTGGACTTGATCTTCTGTCTACTGTGGATGGTAGTGCTTCAAATGAAATTCAGCCTTTGAGCCTGGGGAGGTGTGGCATTCCTGTATGTGATCTTATCAGTGATACTGGTAATTTGATCAGTGAAACAACTAGTCATGAAGATATTCGGAAGCTGCAACCAGAAGACGTCCAGTGCAGTGAGGACTCTTTAGTTGGCTTTGAACCATCTTTAGAATCAGCTACAGTTTGTAGTGTGTCAGTAGGTTTCGGTGATATTTCAAGCACAGAGCAACAGAGTGATGGGGACTCAACATTACAAGGTGAAGGATATGTTGCAACAAAAGAGTTTAGCCAGTTGGATTTTAAAACAGATAATCATGGTAAAGCAAAACTCTCTGACTCATCTGGTGGTCAAAATAGGACAGAAACTTTAAAGGATTATCAGATATTGAATCAGCTGGAACAAATTACATGCCTTAAAGATATGGCTGATTTTTTAACATCACAGACCCCGTATCCATTCAGTTCCAAAGATGATGCAACACTTGAAAAGCTGCCTTCTGAATCATTAAAAGATGGAAGTTTGTGCTGGGCTATAAGTCAAGAGGCACCTGGAGAGAGTGTTAATGAAAATGTAGATTCAAAAGATGAAGATAGTGCAGAATCCTTGCCTTCTGATCTGCCAAAGAGTTCTGAGTTAAACAAAAGCAGTTTAAAATTATCTGGAAAATGTGTTTTACCAGACTCTTCATCTCAAATAGAGGATAGGGTAGTATTAGAGAAGATAAAATGTTCAGAAGATAACGTGTGGAGTCCAGAACATACCAATGAAATATTACACAGTGTTTCGGCTTCACATGTAACTGCTGAAGATAGACAAACCTCATTGTCATGTTTTCCACTTGCTGTATCCATATGTGGTTCATTAGTTGTAACAGAAAAAAAAAGTGGACATACACCTCAAAATGAAAGAGTGGATGTTATCCATGATGATGGGACTATGCATGCAGGAAACTTAAAGAGTGGATTCCCCAGTAAGGAACTGTATGGGAAGATGGAAACTTCTGAACAGGAAGGATATCTAAACCAAATCAACCAATGCTTTATAGAAGAAAATGTAACTATAGATGGAGAGAAGGGGGAATCTGACAACAAAATTAGTAAAGGTGACACTGTCCAAAACCACATTCCTGCTGCTGTCCCTGCTGCAGAATCGAAAATTGAGCAGTGCGTTGATGGTATTCAGGTAGATGACAGTCGTAATCAAAGTATTATTTGTCCAGTTTTAGCTGACTTAACTATTGAGGAAGACTTTATTGAAAGTGATTCACTGATTAGTGATGCCGAGCTTGATGCCTTCTTATCTGGACAGTGTCTTCAGCCCAGTAATTCAAAGCATTTTGAAGAAGATGTGGATGATCTGCCTGAGCCTGATGCTTATCAAATGAATTTACGAAGTGGTGACAACCTAGATTTCAAAAAGATCAGTGATTTGCAAACAGAAGCAAAACTGGAGGAGAATGAGAAGATTTCCAATATTAATAGTAGTTGTAGAATAGCTGATACCGAATATAAATTGGAGTCTCCACCAGAAAAAGATACATATTCTATTCAACAAGAGGCCTCTAACGATATAACTGAAACTAGTGTTGAAGTACCAGTCCCTACTCTTAGCCAGCAGAATGTACATATCGGAGGTGCTAGACCTAAACAGTTGCTTAATCTTTCTCAAAGAACTGTGAGTGAGAAGGAGCTCAGTAAGCCAAATACGCACAGAACTGAATTGCAGGAAGTGGATTCCATACCCTCAAAGGGTTCTGTCTCAGAAACCAAAACTAGTGGTGACATAGGCTCCAAATGTAGTCAGCCTGATACAGAAAACTGTTCGGAAACAGAATTACCTGCAAACTTAGAACCTGTTAAAGCACCTCTCGTTCTGGGACAGAAACAGCCACCTTGGATTCCCGATTCAGAGGCACCCAACTGCATGAACTGCCAAGTCAAATTCACATTTACAAAAAGAAGACATCACTGCCGTGCCTGTGGGAAAGTAAGTTATGAGGAAACACTTTTCATTAAATGAATAATGCTTTTAATAATGAATGTTTTGTGTTATGATGTTACACAGTTAAAATAAGACCATTCTGACTTTGTGTTTTCCTTCCCTTCATATTTTGACTTTGCCAGATATTGTAGGCTCTATCAGCCTTTCATTAGGAAACTTTTGAATTAAATTCAATTCTATAAAATTATATTTTATAAAGAGTTAGGTGAATCATTCAGTGATCATCAAATACTAAATATTAAGCCAAGATTACAGTATTTTACTGTGGAAATACAGCTGGGGGAACATTTCTTCTCTCTATGACATGGCTTGATAAGTCCCAGGTCACCAGGATGCCTAGAAATTTTATCTTGGCACCTAGGATTTGTCAGTTCTCACCCCCTTTCCTGCATCATGTCGGTGGCAGCGGGGAGCGCTCCCAACTATCACTGTCATGCTGCAGGAAATATGGCTGCTCCTGAGTCTGCTCCTGGCATGTTGGTGGCAGCAGACGGCAGATCCTGCGGCACAGTCCGCTCCCCACCACTCCTGACATGCTGTGGGAAAGGGAGCTGCTCTTGAGTCCACTCCCTGCTGTGAATCTGCCAGGGGGGAATGCTGGCATGTTGGCAGTGAAAGAGAATTCAGGAGCAGCCCCATTTCCTGTAACATGTCAGGAGTGAAGGGGAGCTGATGGGGGAATGCTGCATGGTCCGCTCCAGACATGCTGAGGGAAAGGGGTCTGCTCCTGAGTCCTCTCCGTTGCCAAAATGTTAGAGGAATGCTGGCATGTCTGCAGCAGGGGAGGAATCAGGAACAGCACCCTCTCTTGTGGCATGTCAGGAATGGCGAGAAGCAGCTCCAGCAGCAGAGTCCACTTCTTGCTGCTCTTGACATGCCATGGGAAAGGGGGCTGCTCCTGAGTCTGCTCCCCAGCATTCATCTGGCTCCTTAATTTTTGGGCTGGCTCCTAAATTCTAAGGTCATTTGTTGAGCCCTGCCCTATGGCCTGTTGACCAGCTTAAGCAGATTACCCAAAGAGAAAACTCCTTGCTTTATTAAGTTTTCTCTAATTTCTAAATAATAGAATAATAAATCTTACTGTATACAATCTTAATGAAATTTGAGAAACTGTAGGGAAAGTGGGGAAGAGAATTCACAATTATTTTTGATCGTGATAATCTGTAAAGTGGTTGGTTTAATGAATAGGATTTGCTATTTGTTTTTTCAGTGTTGTCCTGTGGAGCTAAATATTACACAAAAACCACTAAGTTAAAAGAACATTAAGACTGCAAAGTCAAAATTTATGCATAATTTTGTTTGTAGATTTTGAAAACAGGAAAGCTGGACCAAAAATGTTCCTGTATAGATTTATATTGTTACCACAGGATTGAGTAAGAGGCTTTGAACCTTTAGATGCATACCACTGACCTCGGCCACTTGAGCTCATGGTAACGGCTCCCTGATAGCAATAGTAAGTTGTCATTCTGTATGTGGCCCAGACCCTAAAATAGTGGATTTCAAAGGTTGTGGTTTTTTTTTTATATATTGATGAGCTCTTTCACATGGCAAGACCCTGAGTTCAACTCCTCTTAGAAATTAAAGCACATTTTTTATATTTAACATAGTTAAATGCTAAATTTAAACCCCATTACTTAAAATGAATTTACCTTTTTCTACTGACTTTTTTTGGTGGGACTTGAGGACGGCTCGTAGCCCAGTGCCTGGTAGGGCTCGGGGGAAGGAGGGCTAACAGCTGCTGACCCCCCCCAGTAAGCACCAGTGCACTAGAAGATGAACACACATTTTGGTGATAGGTTTTGTAGTTATTTTGCTGTTAACAGAAATATGTTGAGCTTTGGGAATGTTGGGTTCCGTTTGAGGTTCTGGAGTATTGTATGCCGTAGTCTTCAGTGATCCTCTTGCCCCATTCTTTCCCCCAAGACTCTGACCCCTTTTGTGCTTGTCCCTTCCAGCCTTCTCCTGTCCTAGTAATTTCCTCCACTGGCCCTTCTTACCATTCTTCTTGCCTAGCTAGTTTCAGCCTTTCCCCCTCAATGTTCCCCATTAAAGTCCCATCCCTTTCTCTGTTTTTCTCCTTCCCCACAGCTGGTTATCCCAGTTCACTCCCTCTTCTGACATCCATGGCTGGCTCTTGTGGCTTCTGTATTGGAGTCAGCTGTTTGTTCATCCACCTTGTCTGACACCCAGCAGGGGAGCATTGAGAGCACAGGAGAAAGTCGTCTTGCTCTTGGTTTTGGTTCCTTTCGCTCCATTACGTGCAATTGGTGTTCAAGTTGAAATGGCAGATTAGCTCTTGCAGCCCTGAACCATGTCTGGAACAAAACTTGTTTTCAGATGATTTACCCTCCAAACTCTAACAGGTCTCTACTGAGCATGTACAAACAGACCTTCAGGGGCTCCTTTGTATTTCCAGGTGGGGGGTATATAGTCCCTGGTATTGAGCTGTGAAAGCACTTTTGGAAAACCATATCCTTTGGCCCCTTCTGGTATAAACCATATCCGTTACTCCTTTCTGTGGTATGAGAGATCTAGTGTGAGGAATGTCATAGTCCTATTTTTTTAATAAGGGTGAAGACTTCCCCCATTGTACTCAGTTCCTTCACTGTTACTGCAAAAAAAAAAAAAAAATGGAACCTGCTTCTGTCCAGTTGGGCTAGCTCTTTTCTTAAATTAATTTACTAATTTCTTGTAGTTAACAGTGGTGTAGGAAAGCTTAGTGTACATAGCCTGACTTGCCCTGGAGACTTTGAAGCCCTTATTGGATCCAAAGTCTTATAAAGGCTACAAGAGGTACACTGCTTGCATTTGGTGCTTTCTATGTCTAAATGGAGACCTGCTTGATAAGACAGTGCATGGTTGGCTATGCCTTCGTTCCCTGCTCTAGAAAATAAACACTTGAGCCTTCTCTACTGGATGCTCCCATGAGGTGGGAAGAATGAGACCAGCTTCCATGCTGGTGGTGTTTGATGCAGTAGCAAAGATCCATCTAGTCTAACTCCCTGCTAAAAAGCAGCACCACTCCCACTAAATCACCCCAGCCAGGATTTTGTCTAACCGGGCCTTAAAAATCTCCAAAGATGGAGATTCTACCACCTCCCTAGGTAACCCATTCCAATGCTTCACCACCCTCCTAGTGAGAAAGCTTTTCCTAATATGCAACCTTGACCTCCCCAGCTGTAATTTGAAACCATTGCTCCTTGTTCTGTCCTCTGTTACCATCGAGAACAGCCTAGCTCCCTTCTCTTTGGAGCACCCCTTCAAGTAGTTGAAGGTTGCTATCAAATCCCCCCTCAGTCTTCTCCTCTGTAGACTAAATAAGCCTAGTTCCCTCACTCTCTCCTCATAAGTCATGTACCCCAGCCCCCTAATTGTTTTTGTTGCCCTCCGCTGGACTCTCTAATTTGTCCACATCCTTTCTGTAGTGGGGAGCCCAAAACTGGACACAGTATTCCAGATGCAGCCTGACCAGTGTCGAATAGAGGGGAATTATCACATCCCTCGATCTGCTGGCAATACTCCTACTGATGCAGCCCAATATGCCATTGGCCTTTTTGGCAAGAAGAGCACACTGTTGGCTCATATTCATCTTCCCATCCACCATAACCCCCAGGTCCTTTTCTACAGCGCTGCTACTTAGCCGATCGGTCCCCAGCCTGTAGCAGTGCATGGGATTTTTCCATCCTAAGTGCAGGACTTTGCACTTGTCTTTCTTGAACCTCATGAGGTTTCTTTTGGCCCAGTGTTCCAATTTGTCCAAGTCTCCCTGGATCCTGTCCCTGCCCTCCAGAGTATCTACCATTCCCCCCAACTTGGTGTCATCCGTGAACTTACTAAGCACGCAGTCTATTCCATCAACAAGATCATTAATGAAGATGTTGAATAGAACCGACCCCTGGGGCCCTCCACTCCATATTCAATTCAAGATGCTCACTGGGGAGACCTTCCCCCTCCTCTTTATCCCAAGGGTACTGGTGTAGGGCTCTTGACTTAAAGGACACTTACTTTCATGTGGTAATCAAATATTTTTGCATAAAGTATCTGACTGTCTTTGTGTGGGGACAAAAACCTATCAGTTGAGTCCTTTCAACTTGTATACAGCAATGTGTGTCCTTGAAAAGTGCCTTGAGATGGTTATAATACCCCTCAGACAACTGTCTAGCCATCCCTGAACAACTGGCACCACAAGTCCACCTTAATGATACAATACATGTGCAACCTCTTCTATTCTTTAGCACTGTTAATCAACTCGGAGAAATTCTTGCTTCAACTTTGGCATAAAGGATCAGCTTAATTGGAGCAAAACCAGAATCCCTGTCAGCCAGAGCCTCTCTTTTCAGAAGAAACTTATTGTAACTTGAGATTCCTTGACAGCTCCTGGGGAAAAACTGGTACAGACCAAGCAGTTTCTTAGATTAGTGGGCTTGAATACCCATCAACTTATGTTATGGCCTGTGCTCATTAGAACACAAGATGTTTGTAGCAGTGGGTGGCATGTTATTACACATTAAATGCACCGGGAGGAAATTGATCATCCCTTTTCAAGTGCTCCAACAGTTTAATTGTGGAGAAAACCGGGATAAAACTTTCAAGGGAGACCATTTGCTCTCCCTTCTGCCAATTCACAGTGATCTTGGATGCTTCCAATCTGGGCTGAGTTGTACATCACCAAAATACATGATCTTAGGAACACCTGGGAGTCCAGACACCGTAGTAGAGTACTGATGCTCAGAACAGTGTAATGGGCTATTAAAGCCTTTAGCCCATTCCTGCAGCTATGTAGAGTACAGGTGTTTGACAATACCATGGCCATGTATTAAATCAACAAACAAGGAGGAGCACATTCCCAACTCCTATTTGCAGAGGCAAGAAAACCCTAGATGTGGTACATCCAGAACCTGATTCACCTGTAGTTCTTGCTTGGTGCGGTGAAGAGGGTAGGGATTAATGTGAAGGTAGACTTGCTTAGCAAGAGGACTCTGGATCAACCATTAACACAAGTGGTCCTTGAAACTGGTGGTGGCCATTGCAGTTTTTTGTGTCTGGGGCCACCCAGTAATAGATCTTTGAGTTGGGAATCAGCGCCAAAGTGTATTACATAAGAGCACACAAACGGAAGCTCTTTCTCAGATGCATTTCTCCTAGACGAGAACAAAAATCTTCTCTATGCCTTCTGTCCCATTCCCCTGATAACCAGTGTCATAAGGAAGACCACGGCTCCACAGAATCAACACTGTGACCTTGTCAACTATGTATCCAGGTCTTCTGCAGGTTGCCAGATATGTGTTGCTACCTATGTTTCAGACCAGTCTCAATGTCAAGGGGAGGGATTCTGCCACTCAATTTAGATACACTTCACCTTGCAGTATGGAGGATAACCTGCTGGGAATGGTGAAGTTCCTGTTCACTGGAGTATCAGACCATCTGCTTAAAATCCCGGGAGGACTCCAATCTAAAGTGTTACCAAAAACAAAAAGCAAGTGGGTTTATTATTTGGGCCATTGGATAAAATGTTTGGTCAGTCCTAGCCTGGAATCTTAGCTTTCCTATAGTGTTTTCTACACCTGAAGTCTACAGTTCGCAGCTGGGGAGCGGGTCTGTGAGCTGGTTTCATGTGATCCGCAATCCCTGTTGGCCTATAGGGCAGAAGCTCCAAGCCCATGGGTGGAATTGGGGAAGGCATGGGATGGCATTATGCCTGCCAAAATGCAATACTTTACGCCAGGGACTGCCCCTATCAGGTTAGCTCTGCATAGTCCCCACCACAACCTCTTCCTCCTCCCAAGGCTCTGTCAGGCCAGGTTAAAGGTGGGAAGCCTGGCCAGGCCATGGAGTGAACAGCTGTGCCATATCCCTGTTTTTGAGTTGTCTTTGGCTATAACTGCTCTTCAGCTCCCAACCCCCTTTGCATTATAATTTTTAGTTGTGCGCCCACCTCATAGACTCGTAGCCCTCCTATAGGCTGGGTGACCTGTTGAGGTGAGTCAGAGGGTGGAGATGGCATTCTCCATGTCCCACTGTGCAGAGCTGTCCTAAGGCATTGCCCTGACCCTCCCCCAAAATAGAAGTCAAACTATGGCCTGTGCTTGAGATTGCCCCTACTCAGTAACTGAAGCCTGGAGTCCTGGCACCCTGCAGAGCTAAAGCCCTTCTCCCACACTGGGCCCTGGAGTTTTTATAGCATGTTGGTGAAGTTCAGAAAGAAAAAGGAGAATGTTTCTCTTAAGCCTTGGAGCTTATCCTTAACTTCTCTACAATTCCATATGGTGGCAACATCTGCTCATAAGTTACATTAAAGTCAAGTCTACCTTTTTTCATCCTTCGCTTTCAAGGTTTCTTACAGTAATAGTAAATGCATTTTCCCACATTGAATGAGTCACCAGCTTTATAAGACCTAGAATCTTGACCTAACAAAGCTAATTGGCAATCCCTCCTAAATGTCAAATTCCTGCTCTATGTGAAGATGTAGAGCTACTCAATGAGAAACGGTTGTGAGAATGTTTTATGAAAAAAGATTTCCACCCCTCTTCCCCCCCCTCCCCCCCAAGCTCATTTTGAGAGATGTCTAAACCATTTTTTTGCTGAAGTGAAGCATATACCCATCATGGAAAATTTCAGCTCAAATGGTTAGCTTGGTAATGATATAAATAAAAATAGTCTTTTTTAATGAGAAATGTCAGGCAGCCTTAACTATAAGTGGCAGTATCTTCTCCATATTAAAGTGTCAGTATTTAAGTTTAAAATATTTAATCTATATTTTGTTCTGATCCAGGTGTTCTGTGGTGTCTGCTGCAATCGGAAGTGCAAGCTGCAGTACACTGAAAAGGAAGCAAGAGTCTGTGTTGAGTGCTATCAATCCATTAATAAAGGTAAAAAGTTGTGATCATGGTTATATACTTGTAATTACTACTTCCATCAAAAAATAATTTTGCTTAATCTTTTTTCTAAGACAGAAGGATCAATCTGTGCACCTGGGAGGAAGTGTGTCCTTAAGGCAATGACTAACATGTTGATGGAATTTGGCCGGGTGGTAGAGCTCTGATTTCAGCCTTCCTTCTTCATTCTCTAAGATTAGAGATTTTTAAGGCAGCTAGAGTGCTTCTGTTTGACTGGTGTGTAATCTAAATTGCGAAAATACTGAATGTTACTCCTTTCCTAAGGCAGAGTGTTTTGAGGCAGGCCATGTTTTCAGCCGCCTCTTAGCTGAAGAAGTCTTCCTCAGGTTGTTCTGAAGACTCTTTCCATTCATGTACCCTGGTCCACTCTACACCTCCACTTGTGTTATAAAAAGTCAGTATAATAGTACTGCGTAAGTGGACTTTGCAAGACTGTGCAGCCCTTTTGAAAGAAAGGTTAAATTGTGCAGTGATGTGACAGTATCATATTGGAACAACAGTGACAAACTGAAGTCCTAAGTTTTTGTATTGAAACATTTAACAAAAAAAAGAGTAGTGTATTCCTGGAAGGGCGGGGGCGGGGCGGGGGGAGGTTTAATCATGGCTTTTAAAATCACGAATCACATGAATGTTTTCCTTTTGACTATCCAGTTAAAGCTTGCTTTTACTTGTAATGTTCTCCTGCCTTTAAATAGCAGATTTAAGTACCTAAATGTGCTTAGTGTTGAAATGCCGGCATAGATTCCTTTTTACGTTTGTCTGTACTTCATAAGCATTGCCACAACGTAGCAGGAAATCAAGTTAGTGTGACTGCAGTTTAATGGGCAGGAAAACAAAGTATCGCTTCTTAAAATGGGAAATCCTTAATCTTTAAATTAGTTTTTTATACCTCTATTTTTTTCAGTCTTTGAATGTCTTCAGTTTGATTACTGTTATAAATGAGGCCCGTGTGGTTGCAGGAATCGCATGGTTTGATAATATAGTCACTGCTGAAGCAACACACTGTACAATGAGTGTCCATTTCTACGTTTTGAATTAAAATAGCAGACAGGAATATTCAACTTGAAATTTGAGGCAGCTGTAAACATTTAATAAATGGCAAGATCCTCAATACTAAGTTCATATTTTTCCTTTTAGCACAGGCATTTGAAAGGATGATGAGTCCAACTGGTCCTGTCCCTAATTCCAGTATCTCCTCTGAATGTTGTTCTACTGTTCCACCTTTGCAGGAAGCCCAGACACCTGGCACACCTAATTCTCCATCTTCTGTTTTGCTACCTATCTCTGTCCTTAAACAACCAGGTGCTGATGGTAAGTTAAGGAATTTTATGAATTGCAGTCTGTTTTCTAAGCTATCAGCACATACTCTTTCAATATATACATAGATGCTTTTGCAGAATGGCTAGTTTTAATCAGTTGATCAGTGTAGCCATTCAGAAAAAACCTGTGGGTTGAGAAGAAGGATGCCCTTATGGTTAAGATATTGGACTGAGACTCAGGGAAACCTGCATTCAATTCTGAGGTGCTCCATGGAGCTCCCTGTGTGAGCTTTGCCTAAGTTCTTCATCTGTAAAATAGCTAAAGGAAATATTGTCTATTTTCCCTATCTTGTCTATTTAGAGTGTAAGCTTTTCACGGGAGGAACTGTCTCTTACTGTGCCCAAGGTATAGCACAAGAGACTGTGATCTCGGATGGAGTCCAATGGTGCTACTGCAATATAAATAATACTGAAACAAAGCAAGTAGCTGAGTGACACATCGTTCTCTGGCTAGAAGTAGAGTGATAATAGATAAATACATCTTCATCCCATTTATGTCAACTATACTTCTGAATTTTTTCTGCTTAATACAAAAATATCCTCGATAGAAGATTAGATGTACTTAGAGTATCTTTAAAATAAAAAGCAGTAGGTTGATATGAATTTTTTGTTGGCACACTATTGCCATGCATTGACGATATGTTGCCATCTTTGTGCTACTTCAGAAGTAGTATTAAGTAAATAGGAATTGACTTATTAGTTGTAGCTCGGTAACTTTCACTGCTGGTGTGGGAATATCTTTGCCCACTGCTCTATTTGACTGGAGAGAATATTAGTTTCATGTGTATGATGACTACTTAGTAAAAGTTACTGGAACTACTTATAAATAGTCAGAAAATCCCATGTTTTGGAGAAATATGTATGGAAAGGTACTTTGCATTTACCCTAGAAATCTCTGAACTATCATTGTGGCTCATACTAAATCAAGCAGTGCTTGATGTGAAATCTTAATTTGGAAAAAGCCTGAAATGTTATACTACCCCTTTTGCTGCTGGAAAACTGCATTCATGACAAATTAGTGTTCCTTCTTTTTTCTTTTTAACCCATTCTAGGGCTCTGCCCCAGAGAACAGAGGAGAGTCTGGTTTGCAGATGGCATTTTGCCTAATGGTGAAGTTGCAGACACAACAAAATTGTCATCTGGAAGCAAGAGGTCTTCACAAGACCTGAGTCCAGTAAGCCCTCGTTTACCAGAGGTGCATATGGTATATTCTCAAAAGTATATACTGATTCATGAGTTTCATAAAATTGATTGTCTTTAAACAGGTTTGTTTGCTCATTAAGATGATTGTTATAAATGCAGTATTGTGTGTCTTTGACTCCTCCTGGCAGTGTGCATTGATTTAAATCTGGTTTTAATCAACTTTTCCATTTGTTTAGAAAATAAAGGAAATACAAAGGTATATTCTCATGGGTTGATATAACCATTCAAACATGCTGAATTACAACCAAATAGAACCTTATGCTAAATTTGGTATATATTTTTTATATCTTGGAGGATACATTATAGTTATACATTTATTTAAGCCATTATTTAGATTGTTTTCAATAATTTTTAATTGTACACATGGCAAATGATTGCTTATTTATTAGAAAATTAACTTTTTGCTCATGACTTGTCAAGCTGTATTAGGATGGTAACTGGAATTTAATTAAACCAGGGCTCAACAAAATTGGCACCTAGCTAAGCGCCCACTTTCAAAGCAAGGAGCCTAGCTGGGATGCCCCTGCTGCCAAAAAACTGCAGTAGCAACAGCGCTCTCTACTGCTAAAATGCTGCTAAATGCACTGAGCGCTGATAAAGGTACCAGCAGTTTTATTTTTGGTCACCAGAGGGTGCTCCTCAGCAGAGCTAGGCACCAGACTACAAACCTGGGCGCCATGATGACCTGGCTTCCGAGGTTTGTCGATTCCTAAATTAAACACAAAACAGCATATAAATCCTCTATTAAACAAAACAACCTTAAATACTTTGTATATATAAATGTCTTTTGTCAAAACAGGTTTCACATTTGCAACTGAATGATTCACTAAAGGAACAGAGGAATTAACTGCACTCAGTGAGTGAAACTGAGTATTTCATGTTGTCCTGCGAAAATTTTCAAATATGCCTAAATAAAAGTGACTGAATGGAGCTTACGTTCTTACTTGTCAAAGTCTCTTGAAAAATGAGACAACCGTCTCCTAAATTATTTAGGTTGTCCTTTAGACTTTTAAAACTAGTAAATCTCATCTGCCTCCTTCCTTGTCTCTTGCTATGAATAAAAACAAGTTTTCCTGCTTTTTCAACTCCCAGTAGGTTTCTCAAATTTGAATGAGTTAGTCCAAATGAGAGATTCTTTCTGTGCTATTGATTTCAAAAGCTGGGAGCACTTGAGCAAACTCTGATTCCATGTGCTTAGTGACTTCCACCAGTTCAGCAGTGTGATTTTTCCTTTGAAACATCAGCAGAGATGCACTGTTTGAATGGTTCACCTCCAGCCTGGAAAGGTATCATGACTGGCATGATTGATAGGTGATTATTAGATGCCCATGTCATAGCAGCATCTTCTTCATGAGCTAGGTGTCTACCCTTTGCATATAAATTTTACTCCTTAAACCGGAACTTTTCACATAAGATGTCTGATTATACTGAGCAATAAAAATCATTCTTGAAGTCCAGCAGTAACAGTAAAAATTTAATTTTTAAACACTGCCATACCAAAACAATTATGTTGAACAGGCAGTTTGAAATTCGTAACTCAGTAATCTATCCAAAACATAAATTTATTAGAATAATCTAAGGTGACACTTACTAGCATATTAAGACATGCTAGGCAATCCATAAGAATGGCACAAAAATAAGTTGACTAACTAGCTGATCCAGATAGTTCAGGTATATTCACATCATCACCTTCAAAGTCACAGCCTTCTGTAGAGCATTTTTCACAGTGCTTCATTCTGATTACGAGGCTTTGTATCTTTTGTTGTACTGTTTGCTTTTTTTATCTAGGGGTACTGAATTTCTTGGAAATATTTGCAATTCCCGAATAGTCTTTTTTACACCATGTGGCCATGACTGGTTTTTCTTCAGTTCCCAGATGTAGAAATAAACACTAAAGGCTACACTCCAAAGGATATAGTCGTTCCTTCCATTGTATCCTGCTTTGATACCAGTGTTGCTCCTTTCTGATAGCACACCCTGCTACTCTTCCTTTGCTAAGTAATTACCCCAAGCCCAGAAAAACAAAAGAATGAGTAACAATCCAATCCTTATAACCTGCATGCTTTTTGCATTACAGTATTTTGTTTGTTTAGAGAATGAGTGGAATTTCTATTCATGTACCTATACAAGGAGAAAGAGCAAGGCCATTTAATTGAAGTGCCCAGAATGATACAGAAGTAAGATTTGGTAGAAGCTAGAGAGTAAGTTTCCATGGTGGGTGCAGTCATAAATATTCATAATGTGAGAACTGAACTAGTCATAGCTCAGTTAGGGAGCAACTATAAAACAGGAGTGTGAGATCAGCCAGGTGGGCTCAGTGGATGATCTTGATGAGGTACAGGATGATGTTTCCTGGAGTCAGAGATTGGGTGCCAGCATTTGTGACAATTTAAGACAGTGTCTTGCACCCACTAGCACAGTCCCTGGGACCTCTACAGGATCAACCCCTAAAGATACTAAGTTACTTCCTGTGCCATATTTAAAAAGGTTGGCCTCAAAAATTAGTTTTCCCCTGATTCTTTCCATATATAGAAAAGCAGGCTTAATTTATAAGTTTTTAATAGAGGCTCATGTCATCAGCGCATTTATTTTTTGTATTTAATGTTTGATTATAATAAATTTAGGACTTAACATATTTTGTACTAAATTCAGCTTTCATTTTAAAGTTTTTAAAAAGAAAATATTATAATTGAAATAACTATTAAAATCCAGCTTAAATTTTTTTTTTAAAAAGCTTTATTTAAAAATTAGTCCATTTTTTATCACCCCTTTTTGGGAAGGCTTTTGAGTAGCTGGTTCAGTTTTTGTTGAAGTTTGTAGATGAGACCACATTTAAACAGAAACCATATGAATAAGATTTTGTGCAGTGTACTGCAATGCCTTTGAAACTTTAAAATTATGTAGTGGAAAATGTTATTACTCCAATTTCTCTGCATAGCAATTAGATAATTGTTTTTATAAGATATAACTACTCGTAGCCAGCATTCTGAAGCCTGTCTATATTTACATGTTGATGGTAAAAGTCCCCTCTCCCCCCCCCCCCCCCCTTTTAATTATATAAATTTGCTTCTGGGTTTAAAAATTAACCTGATTCTGCCAAGAATTGCTTCATGCCCTGGTGCACCATCTCAGAATTGAAGAAAACAATCTGATTTAGTGTTCAGACTGAATAGAAAGGTGAGGGGAGGGGGGTGGGTTTTTTTGCGGTGGTGATTGTGGGGGGTGAGTAGGGATGGTTGTATTTTGTATGGTGCACTCACATGCCTTATTTTTATGGTGGTGATGCAGGGATTGGTCTGTTGGGAGTAAGAAAGTCCATAACCTTTTTCTCCCTTCCTTCCTTGCCACATCATAACAACACTTTTTTTTTTCTTTATAAATCAAAATCTGGTCTTTTGATTACTTGCATTGCATTTATCCCCCTTTGTCAGCTGTTGCATGAAGATGTGGTCTTCTCCAAAGAGGAGAAGTGCAAGAGCTGCAGTGGTGATGAGAGGGATGCAACTTAATATATCCAATTGTTACATAAATTTTCAAATTTAAGAACTATAAAGAACACCAGTTACCATCACCTGCTTATAAAATAACAAACCGTTAGAAAACTGAACACCCCAAAATTATCTATATGTATATACCAGTATCAGTGCTTAAACCAAACGGTACTTCTGTCACAGTCCAGTACACACTGGAAAGTTGCCAGGTCCAGGAGAATGACACAGATGAGCTGGAAAAGGGGGGGGGGGGGGAGAAAGAATTGGCTAGGCTGTGGTTTAGAATTTTAGTTTTACTTTAGTCATATGGCAAAAACTGGTATCTGGTTTTTGCTACTTTATCTCCGTACCTTGTCAGCTTTACGCATACTGAGGGGTCAACATAGATGTGAGCAGGCTGTTAAATGCCGGAGTAAGCTGCTATTAGTAAATAATGTAAAGATATAAAAACTCTATGCAGATACTGAACTTCACATTTGAATTATAACTTTTACAGTACTCAAGAGCAATGTTCCCTCTAAAGTTTGGTGGCTTATGTGCAAAATTTTCAAGCCGTGTGCAAAACTTTTTCTGAATAAAATTTTTGTGTAAACTCACATGACAGAAATTATAGGCATTAATTGAAGTTAAAGTAATTGTAAATAGAATTAATTAATTGTTTAATTGAATTTGAATGAATTTTGAATTGAAATTTAATTTTTAGAAAGGTTTTTATTTAAAATTAATTTTTTAAAAGTTTTTTTAAAAAAGGAAGGAAAGGAAGGAAGGAAGAGAAAAAAGAGAAGGAAGAGAGAAAAAGGAAGGAAGAGAAAAATAAAGAGAAGGAAAGAAGAGGAAAGAAGAAAGAGGAAGGAAAGAAGAGAAAGAAAAAGGAAGACAAAGAAGGAAGAGAGAGAGGAAGAAAGAAAAAGGAAGGCAAAGAGAAAGAAGGAAAGGAAAGCAAAGGAGAGAAAGAAGGAAAGAAAAAAGAAGGAAGAGAAAGAAGAGGAAGGAAAGGAAGAGAAAGAAGAGGAAGCAAAGAAAGAGGAAGGAAAGAAGAGAAGGAAGAGGAAGGAAGCAAAGAAAGAAAGAAGGAAGAGAGAAAGAAAAAGGAAGGAAGGAAGCAAAGAGAGAAGGAAAGAAGAGGAAACAGGAAGAGAAAGGAGGAAGGAAGGAAGAGGAAAGAAAGGAGGAAGAAGAAGAAAGGAAGAAAGAAGGAAGAGAAGAAAGAGGAAGGAAAGAAGAGAGAAAAAAAGGAAGACAAATAAGGAAAAAAGAGAAAGAAGGAAGAGAAAGAGAGGAAGAAAGAAAAAAGAAGGCAGGCAAAGAAGAGAAAGAAAGAGAGAAGCCAAGGCCGCTGGCGGGGGAGGACCCTACCGTGGCCCTGGGAAGCCGCCAGTGGGGCGGAGCAGACCCCAGCCCCGGAGGCTGATCTTGGCCCCGTGCTGGGAGGCCGAGGCCGTTGGATGAGCCTGGCTCCGGCCCCGGGCTGGGAAGTTGAGGTGGTCGGTGGGTGGGAGCCCGGGAGCCCGCCCGGCCGCAGCCACCCTGCTGCCCCAGCCGCGTGGGGCAGGCAGGCAGGCCCGCGCACCTGAGCCTGCCTGTCCCACCTTGGGGGCGGGGAGGGCCAGCCCAGAGGCCGGGCGCAGGTTGTGTCTGCAGCGGCAAAGCCGCAGCCCCGGGGGTCTGGAGGGAGCGGTGGAGGCTGCCAGGCTGCGTGGGGGTCCCTCAGTGCTGCGTGGGGGGTGCAACGGCTGCTGCGCGGCCGCGCACCCGCGCAGCTTAGAGGGAACACTGCTCAAGAGTCTTGAAAATGTAGTTACACTGGTAACTACACTGTTTTGTAGTCAACGTAGCTAGTAAATGTAATCTTTGTATTGTGTCTACTGACTGTCAATCTAAAATGAGACATTTTGTTTTCAGGTATGAATTACTATAGAACAGGTTAATGTTAGATTAAATATTATACTAATTATTTTAGGCTCATGTGTATTCAACTGCTTTATAGTAGAGAGCAGTATATCATTAAATAAGCAGAAGTGCTGTGACTTTCAGAGATGTGGCTCGCTTTCTGTTTTAGGAAAATATCCCTCAAGATTCTCTTTGACTATATACCCTTTTTGTTGGCAGCTTTTGCTTTTGAAATACTAATATAGAAGAATACTAGTGCTGTTAATGGATGATGAATAACAGATCCTAATCAATGATCTATTTTTGCTTCTCATAGGTTGCAAGTCCAGGAGATGACATCTGTGTAACTGATGATGTAAAACCAGAGGATGAGATGTACATTGCTGTAGAAACTGAGAAATTGCATTGTTCCTTACATGTTGCTCCAGATGATGACCAGCTGCCCACTATAGGACAAACTGAGATGTTGCATAATCCTAATTGTGTAATTCCAGCTGCTGATGAATTACCCTTTATTACAAATGTTGAGAAATCTAGTCTTGGTACAGTTAACCAAACTAATGATGATTCACCTCTTAGTCCTTCAGATTACAGAATGCTGTGTGGTATTGAAAACACAGTTAGCAAGGAATTCAACCTTATTCCTGATGATGATGGACTGCCCCCTCTCTTACTTGCAACTGGAGGAAAAGGTAAAATCTGGGCTGGGGATATTCAAATTTACTACAAGCTTTCTAAAAATGTATTTGCTTTCATATGTATGCTCTGAAATTCCAGACGCCAAATTAACATTTTCAAAGTGCACATTATTGTGCTGTATTTTGGATCCAGGTTGGCAGCTGAACTTGCATTATAAAAACATGAACTTGTATAAGATGAAAAAAATCCACTACTGTGATCACAACAGTATCAGTCTGAGCCAAAGTATGTTTACAAATGAAGTGTAGAACTGGTGCACCAACTGCAGACCATGTGTAGTGCTAGGGTTTTTATCAGTACTGTTTTAGTGCAGGGGTTGGCAACCCCCAGTATGCGGGCCAAACCTGGCACGTGGGCGCTGCTGAGGCTTCCCTGCTGGCCCCGTCCCCCAGCGTGGCCTGGCCCCTGCTTGCCACGCTTTCCTGCTGGGCAGAGCCGCTGGAGAGGGGCAGAGTGGGTTGGCCTGCCTAGAGCTGTGCTGCTACCAGCAGGACAGAACTGGCCCCGGCCATGGCCGGCAAGAGGGCGGGTCGTCTTGGCCTGCCCGGAGCTGCCGCTGCCAGCATGCGGCCTCCGGTTCCCAGCCCCGGTTCCCGCTGGCAGTAGTGCCTCCGGGTGGGCCGGCCATGGCCGGGGCTGGCTCTGTCCTGCTGGCAGTGGCGCGGCTCTGGGCGGACGAACTCGTCCTGCTCTGCTCTCCTCCAGTAGCTCTGCTGTCCAGCAGCGGGTGGGGCCGGCAGGGACCATCAGCCCTGTGCTGCAGCTGCTGATGGGAGCCAACCCCAGGGCTGGGAACTGGAGGCTGCCTGCTGGCGGGTGCCGGCCCCGGCTGGCAGGGCACCTGAGGCACGGCCCCACCCCCTTTTGGCCCCGCTGCCGGCACCTTTCTGAGGGTGAGATGGGTGGGGCTGGCATGGGGGCCGGCAAAGCTTGCCGACCCCTGGTTTAATATTTGGGGTTCCCTCAAGACCTTTTCCCACTTTGACTAGTCTTATTATTCTAGTTCCTTTATTTGGTATATAGCAAAGATACCCTGATATGATGGGACTCGAGGATAGGGCTGGGTATAGGGTATGCCACACATCCAAAGTTATACAGCAAACCTTTCCCTTATCTGCATTTACACATTGTTTACTATATATTGCAGTATGTGTTTTGGGATTGGCTTGATAACTTCAGAGGAACCCATCCCTGTACAGATGCACTGTTCGTGGATGACTTATGTTCTATGCTTCTCTTATCTATTGTGGTTTTGTCCATAAATAGTTTCCTGGGTGTTCTCTCTCACATTAGCTAGCACAGACATTGTATTTCCAGTCTGCTGACCCATTTTTCTCTCTACTCCTGTATCCCAAGAAATGAGGCTTCACCCATTTTCAATTACTCATATCAAGCCAGACCTATATATAGCAAACTAATTGTGGCCATGAAGTTCCTGGCAGAATAACAATTTGTTCCCTGTTGCTGTATGTTCTACATGACTTCAGTCCATGCTACTGTCTTACTTTGCTTATGTGATAGAGTTGACTCATCTTTAAACAAAAGTGACAGTTATTCACTGGTTGTATTATGGCTGCCTTAAGTTCAAGAATGTTTTTATTGGCTTCCTTCAGTAGAAAGATGGGAGTTTCAAGTACCATATTTCCTATACTGTAGTCTGCAATATCTTTCATAGATGGAGAGGATATGGATATTGGCTGGTATTTGGAACTAATTCAGACCTTGTCTTATTTAGGTCCTCTGGTGGAAGAACATCCATCTCATCAGCAGGTCAGCTTGCTTCTTGCAGAAGGAGGACCTAATCCATTAACATTTATCCTAAATGCAAACCTCCTTGTGAATGTCAAATTAATATCTTGTAAGTAGGCCGTGTACATTGTTTCCCTTTAATTACATAGTTCCATGATTCATTATGTTCAAATTTAGTGTTTACACATTTCACTGTTGTTTGTGGTTGAGCAGGTGAAATTCATATGTTTTCACAAATATGTGCTGTCCTAATTTATCTAATCCATAAATTTAAGGGTTTTCAAGTAACTTTTTCAGTGTGGTTCAAAGCAACTTTTAATCCCCTTTGTAACTTATTTATGTGGATACTTGGTCATTATATCCTTTGTAGGACAAACCCTGGGCTATGGTTACCATAGCAATATATTTATTTAGAAAGACGTAAGAATACTCCTATAAGAGTGCTTTCCCCAGCGATGTGTGCTGCAGTTTTTTTGAAGCACACCATACACAGATACCATGCTTGTTTCTGTAAGGTCCTGCCTAAATGGGATTTTTTTCTAAAAGTTTGAATACAGCTCTGGAGCCCCCCCTATGTAAACTATGAAAGGATACATCTGTTTATATTCCAACAACTTCAGACATCTGTTTAAAAGTTTTGGAGTTTATGGTGGATGATCCACTGAACGTGAGCTTCTAGTGAAGTGCTGTGGCCAGAAGAGCTAATGTGAATGTGGGGGATGCATAATTCAGGGCATCTCGACTAGGAGTGGAGAAGTTGTTTTGTCTCTGTATTTGAGGCTGGTGTGACCACTGCTGGAATATTGCTCAGTTCAAGTGTCCACAATTTAAGGAGGATAAATTGGACAGGATTCAGAGAAGAGTCACAAGAATTATTAAAGGTTTAAAAAGCATGCCTAATAGTGAGACTTTCACATGGAGTTCCATTTATTTAGCTTAAAGAGGTGGTTCAAGGGTGACTTAAAATACAGTCTGTAAATACCTACATAGGGGACAAATCTTTTAATAATATGGCCTCTCCAATCTAGCACCTTGATTCAGTGAGGAAGCAAGAGTGTACAATGCCTGCAGAACTTGTATCCTATCCATGTTTTATTAGGTTCCCATTAGTTAACTATTTGTCCCTTTTAACCCTACCATGCAATATTGATTCCAAGACTGAGTACCATATAGGTGCATCTTTAAGAAAAACTATTTTTCTTATCACTAAGATTCTTCAGAAAAGTGCTGGTACTTCTCATCAAATGGATTACATGGCTTGGGTCAGGCAGAAATTATCATTATGTTGCTATGTTTGCCAAATGAAGATGCTGTTCCTAAAGAAATCTTCAAGTTGTTTGTTGACATATATAAGGATGCAGTGAAAGGTATGGAGTTTTAATTTGTAGCTTTAAGATTAGTGTCTTGTTGCTGACTTTAATACAACAGCAAGAAATGCATGGCAGTGTTGCATTCTTACAGGGTTTCTGCTAATTTAATTTGAAAGTTCTCAGTGCTTTTTCTACACATTCTGTCGGTTATACAGGGACTTTAACTTAGGAATGTGTCACTTTTTCATACTAGTTCTCCTATAAACTGCATTTTTGTCTCATCCCCTCCTCTTTTAATCTAATACTTTGGTATGTTGGGTCCTAGATGTAAATCCTTTGAACTCTGGTTCAGGAATACAAGTGCATGAGTTTAAATGCTTTCCTGAATTAGAGCAAAAATGTACTAATTGTATGTACATTGACTTACCTAACAGAATTTTTGTGAAGTGTCATTTGTTCTGTAAATTAGTTCTATTTAAAAAAATCTGAGTTGAAAAAAGGTGTTGGGAAACTGGGTTTATTGACTTATAAAGTGATAGAACAAAATGCAGTATTGTATCAATAGTATCAAAAGTTCAAAGGCAATATTTTTAGTGCGCTTGAATTCTAAAAACAGTACTGTTTTAATGTGCAAGCATTTTAATAATGAATTATACAAAACTAAAAAGGATTTTGATGGGGGTGGGGGAATAAAGGGTGTATCCTGAAAAGCTGCATTACATGAATCCTGTTGTTTTAAAGTGGTTAAGGGAGACAGTGTTCACATAATAACTAATGGATTTTTTTTTTCCAGGTACCATCATGTATAAGAATACATATTTGATATCTTTGGCCTTTTTTATAGTAAAGATTTTAACTATACCTCTCTTTCACCAGGAAAATACATAGGAAACTTGGAAAATTTTACCTTTACTGAAAGCTTTCTTGGTAGCAAGGATCATGGAGGATTCCTGTTCGTTACACCAACTTTTCAGAAACTTGACGATCTCCTGTTACCAAATAATCCTTTCCTTTGTGGCATTCTCATTCAGAAACTGGAAATACCATGGGCAAAGGTTTTTCCAATTCGCTTAATGTTGAGATTGGGAGCAGAATATAGGGGTGAGTTTTAACACTGAGGATATATGTTAAGGCCCAGTCTTGTAAATACTCAGATGCATGTGGAACTTTATGCAGTGTGAATGCCATTACCTTCAAAAATGAAACACAAGTGTGTTTCTACAAAGGCTTGGGCCTTAAATTTGTACTTTGTACATCACATCTGTTTAATTTACAAACAAAACAAAAAAAAAAGCGTAAACAGTGTTTCAGATTTTGTGCTGCTGGACACCTCTTGAAACACTTAATTAGGGTTAGTTGTGTGTAAATGCTAGGATTTGACCATAAAGTATTGGTTCTTCAAATTTTTAAGGAGAAACACAAACTTTTTCTGAATGTGCTGACAAAGTAGCTTAGTGGAGGGCGGGGGTGAGTGGGGGCAGGAAGGGGGTAATCCTTTCTGAATGATCAGATTTAATATTTGTCAAGTGTTCTGAAAACAGCCTTATAGTTTTATTTAATGTAAACCTAATACTAGTGTCTAATACATTATGGATTAAATTCTTCAGTTCCATGTCTATATTAGTCATTAGTAGTTAAGTTGCTCCAAAAAGTGGAAAAACTTTTTCAGTGTCGGTTAGTCCATTAAAAATATGGCGTCTGGATGTTCAAAACGGGATGGAAGGAACAAGGTGTACAAATCCTGCTGATAATTAGTTGAGGGTTTAATTCCTCACAAACTTGTGGAAATTTTAAGGTGGGAGTGATGACCTTTCTCTTAGTCTAAGTGGGGAATGGAATTCACTCCAGTTTGCAGACTGGCTGTGCCACTGCAATGCAGCCCTTCTGTGGCACTCTTCCTGCTTTTAGGGACTGTTGTTATTTCACATTAGCTATATAGGTATCTGGTGCTGCTGAATCAGAATAAGCACGGATGTTGTCTGTTTCTTGTTGCTGTTTCCCTGCAATAAATGCTGGAGCCTCTCATATTGCACAAAGTAAAGAATGAAAAGCTGCAGCTGACTTTTTAAAAAACCAGCCACATAGAGACAGGGCTGGCCTTAGTGGTAAGGCAAGCTAGGCAGCCACCTAGGGCTGCTAATTTTAGGGGCTGCCTAATTTTGAAAAAAAAATTAAAACCTCCACAGCTGGGGCGAGGCCCCTGCTGCGGGGGCAGGCTGCCGGGGGTGCGGGTAGCCCAGGACCGGTGGTTCAAGCAGGGATCAAAGAGTCCCAGCAAAGCAAAGACTCGGGTGGACACTTGTTCCGTGCTGTCCTGCTGCGGCCAGGCTGGGGGAGTTTCAAATCTCCTGCCCTGAGCATGCTCAGGGCGGGAGTGCCCAGCTGGCCAAGGAGCGGCTCTGAGTCTGGCCAGTGGGGTGTCACTGCCCCCAAAATAGGCTTGGGGGCTGGATCCGGGGCCCGATCTGTCTGGGGGGCCCAGTCTGTTCCCTGGGTCCCCGGCTGGGGCTGCATTGGGCCGGCGACGGCCAGGCCCCGGATCCCAGCAGAAGCCTGATTGGGTGGGCGGCGGCCAAGCCCTGGGTCCCTGCCATACTGGGTCACTGGCACTGGGACTCTGGGCGTGTGCCCAGCACCAGCAACACCACTCCATCCCTGCAGCTCCGGGCCTCAGGCCAAATAAGGGGGGGCAGATGATCGGGGAAGGGCCCCGGGGGTTTGGGGAGCTGGCCGGTGGGGTGGGGGGGGGGGGGGCCCGCCCACCCGCCCGCCAAGAATAAATTTGCCTAGGGCTGCCAACCATCTAAGGCTGGCCCTGCATACAGATTTCAGTTGGGTTAGATGTTTGGTGTGGTCTTTGTATAACAATGTTCTTTACTTCCTCTGAAAGCATATCCAACTCCTGTAACAAGCATCAGACACAGAAAGCCTCTCTTTGGGGAGATAGGACACACAATCATGAACTTACTTGTTGTGAGTAAACATTGTTTTACATAATTTTCCTTACCTTCCTAATTATAGTTCAGTGAATGTGAAGTTACCCTTGCAACTTTTGACATGACTCTTTAAAGCTGAACTATTAGTCCTTTTGCAAAAGGTGTCCTAACAAGATTTAGTTTAGTTGAGTGTGGAAGGACACGATAAACTTGGATCTATTCATATAGTGATTGATGAGTGATGATAAAACTTCTGCTTTTCAGGCTGTTGCAGTAGTAATATTATCCAAATTTAGTTGCTTTCTGCATCGTGTTGGCTTGCTCTATGATTTATGGCAAACTCATCCACACACGCTGATTAATACATTTTTAGAGAACTGTAACAAGCTGGAGATTATAAACTACTTGATTTAAGAACATGAGCATTCCCTACTAAGGCCTTACTTTGACTTGATCATAATTAAACCTTTTGTCTTCCAGAACGTATAGCACTAGGCTATTTCTCATTACGGGTTGTCCAGACTAGATCTTGCAGGGTTAAATCTATTTTAAATAGACATAAGGGCCAAAAACTTTTTCAGCTGAATGGTGATAACAATGCTGGCAAGATTTTTATATAGCCTATAGTCTCTGTAGTCCAAGTTGATGCTGTCTTGACACACATTAACATGCCACATTGGTTCATTTTGAAGCATGTGAAATTTGTTTCTTGGCTCCTGATCAGTTTTCAGGAAAGCTGAAATAAGAGCAAAGATTTCAGGCAAAGTTCCATTTTTAGAAATCATGCCTACCCCATTTTTTGCTTTGTTATAAATACCACACTGTCTTTATCTGTTGGTTTTGTCAAAATCTAAAGCCTCTGACTAGCATGGTATATGGAGATTATATTACTTATTACTTTTTCTTACACTTGCTCAGATCATTAGACCGTGGTCGCCGTGTCACTAGCATGCCTCCCTCTCTGCAAAATGGAAATAAGAATGCTTGCCTCGCAAAAGAGCCCTGAGGACAAAATTATTATTGGAATTATAGTACTATATTTAAATAACTTTATTGTAAACCTCAACATTATACAGAGAGCACAGTATCCCTACTTAAGGTGATGACTAACTTTTTGTCTACAGAAATCATTTGGCATGCATGTCTGTGGCATTGCTAAAATTATTGATTCAGCTCAGTTGAAGCTTATGGTATGTTAAGTGGCTAATTGTGATTTTTGATTTGCAGTCACTGGCCCAGAGGCCTTGTCTTTACTAGGAAGAAGAGGGTTGTTTTTTTTAACCATATGTTAACTAATACGTGGTAAAACCCTACTGTGGATGAGGTAGTTGTAGTTTTAACAGGTCAAGGTACACTAATAAATGCAAATAAAACTATAACTGCCTTTGGCCAAATAGTTTTACCATATATTAACACCTACTTAAAAAATCCCATTACTCTATTTTTCCTAGTATGTGGACACTGACCAGTAGCAATACTACTGCAGCTAAAATTTCTTTAGCCTCGGTAAACTTCTGAAGTCTGATGCAAGGATAGATTTTTAAGTGATATCATTTCTAAAAACCAAAAACATTGTATGTCGGTAGTTAAGACATGATGCTACTTGAACAGTTAATAAAGTATTTGTTTGTTACAGGACCTTAGAAATTATCAATATACCTTGCATACCATTGATAACTTATTTATTCATATGGAAATGGGTAAAAGCTGCATTAAAATCCCTCTGAGGAAATATAATGAGGTGAGTATAATTATGTAGATCATACTAACTTATTCAGGAAATCTAACCTTTCCATTTTCTTTCTGTAATACCTCTGAAATCTTAAAGATGAGAAGTTGACAAGAAAAATATGGGCCAATTTGGCTAGAATCTGCAAAATGTCAAATGTTTGCATTAGAGGCTTCTGTCTTCTCCAAGTCTGAGAGACTGTTTCACTGGCCTGTATGATTGGTGTTTTTGTTTGCTATTCAGTGGACTAATTTTTCAACTCTCAAACTTGTGTCTAACCAAAAAACCCCAAACACTTCCCCCCCATGGATTAACTTCCTGCTTTGATACTAATAATAGGCAAGTGATATCACTTAGGTCATTGGTTTCCAATCTTTTTGGCTCAAGGGACACAGATACCATTTTTACAACCCAGAAGTACCACTAGTTTCTGCTAGCACGCACACCTACACACAATGAGCAAGACAAGGAGGTCAGTGAAGAGGCTGTATCCTCGCCGATCTTCCATCTCCCTGGCTGCAGCAGGAAAACCACATGAGTCCTGTAGCTGCGTCTGTGCCATCTGGGTCCCTAGGCAGTGGCTCCATTCTGCAGCCAGGGGGATGGAAGGTGAGTGCTCCCGTCCTCCTTCCTCCATTTGGGACCCCAATGCCTATGGATGTAGGTGAAATGTTTTGCTGTGCTCCTTCCCCAGCTCCAGCAGGGATAGCATTGATCTCCCATCCCTCAAGGAGCCTGCACAGGTCTTTTGGTCCCACAGAAGTGTGCTCTGCTTGGGTCCTTAAGCAGTAGCTACTTTCTGCAGCCAGCAGGAGGGGAGCTGTGGGTCAGTTTGAAAGGTGACTTGACCTAAGGGTAAAAATGTATATACTTCAAAGTAGTACAAGGATTTTTTTTGCTAAGTTATTTCAAATCAGTTTTTAGAAACTTGAGTCTTCTCAAAACTTATATTGGTTTGCACTTTTACAGTAGATCTGCTTGGAGTTATGATAGACACTAACAATAAACACTTGTTCTGTTTGGGAGCCTATGTAGGCTATGAAGCTTTAGAATCCTTACAGGTTTTGCAAATTAGTTTGGATTGTCCTACAAGTAAAAAATAAAGTTCTTGCGGGAGATCCTTAGTGTTGGGCATTATATTTTTTGTCTGGGAGTACTTAATTGCTCAGAAATACTTTTCCTAATCAGTAGAAAGTGGAAGTTAGTCTCAGGTTCATAGAAATTACCCCTATAAGCTATTGCAAGTTCCATGCTAAATCTTATTTTAGAACTGATTTTTAATATAAATTTGTTTTTTACAGAGACAGCAAATGCTTACATATAGAGACAATTGTTTTCTTAATAAATGGATTTTATCTGAGAAATGCTACTTAACACAACCAGAGTCCACAGAAAACTTAACAAAACCGAGCAAGGTTTTGTTGCAGGAAATGACTGTTTCTAAATGAATATTTTGTGTTTACAGGTTATGAAAGTAATAAATTCTTCTAATGAGCATGTTATTAGCATTGGAGCCAGTTTTAGCACTGAAGCAGATTCTCACTTAGTTTGTGTACAGCATGATGGAGTCTATCAAACACAAGCAAACAGTGCTACTGGCCACCCTAGGAGAGGTAAGAGGCTATTACATTTGTAGTGTCCTATCAAATGTCTGAAACTGGTGTGCATCCTCAAATGTTTTAGGTAGTTACAAGGAACAAAAGGAGTATATTCCTGTAGTTTTTGTGGGCATAAGATGCAGTATAACACTGAAGGTACTATAGAACAGCTAAACAATAATAAAAGTGTACATGATATGAGATTCAGTGATTAGCAAAAATATTTTAATTACGTAAGGTATTGTTTGACTATCTTCACTTAATATTCCATTTACACTAAATTATTCTTTTTTTCACTGACTTATAATCTGTTACTTGTCTTTTTTCAGAATCTTTTTGTATTTTACGACAGCATCAGGTCTTAGATTAATTCAGATGACATTTATTGGGGTGCTGTTGAATAGCTTCTGGTCCATTCCTTTGACACTCTTAAAATTGCTATGATTGCAGAATGTTTGATTCTAGATGGCTACATATCTTTTTATTTGTCTATTTAGAACCTAAACTAGAGACTAAAAAGAACGATTAACACTAGTAAAATACTTGTTTATTCAGTGCTTTTAAAACGTTAACCAGTGCCTAGCAAGCTCTTGCAGATAAAGTCTGTAGTGACAAAGGGAGGAATTAATGGTAGGAAATTGGACATTAAGAGGAAGGGGAACCATAGATACCAATCTAATAGGGATAGTGGCAGTAGAATGACTATGCCAAATTGGGTGAGTGAAGCCAAACAGCAAAAATTAATTATATATCCAATATGAGGAGTGAACTTACAAAATGGAGGAACTACAGCTAATGGTTCAGGAAGTGAAACCAGATATTAAAGGGGTAACAGAAACATGATGGAATAGTAGTCATGAGTATAGGTATTGAAGGGTATGTGCTCTTTAGGAAAGACTGAAATAAAGGCAAAGATGGTGGATTAGGAGTGTATATTGATGAGGTGGACTTAAAGAAATTAGAAGTGATGGAATGGATAAGACAGTCTGTCTGGGCAAAAATCACATTGGGGAAGAAAGCTATTAAAATTTCCCCTGGGTTAGTGCTTGAGGTATTCTACAGACTACCGAGATTTTATTTGGCTATGGATAAGTCTTTTAAAATGTTTTAAAATATTACTGGGAATTGTGTGATTATGGGAGACTTTAACTTCCCAGATATAGACAGGAGGACAAATGCTAGTATAATAGGGCCCAGATTTTCTTGGCTGTGATATTGATGGATTCCTTCACCAAATAGTTGCTGAACTAATAAGAGGGGATGCCATTTTAGAGTTGGTATTGGTGAGTAGTGATGATCTCTTAGAAGAACTGGTTATAGGGAACAACTTTGGTTTGAGCAACCATGAGATAATTCAATTCAAACTAAATGGAAGGATGAACAAAAATAGATCTTTGATTAGGATCTTTGATTTCAAAATGGCTAACTTTAAAAAAAACAAAAAACAAACAAACAAAAAAAACCTAAGGTAGTTAGTTAGAGAAGTTGACTGGATTGAAGAATTCCTGAATCTAAAGGTGGAGGAGGCTTGGAATTAAACTTGAACTAAATTGTAGAAACTATCCAAAGTCTGCATCCAAAGGAAAGGGAAAAAATTCATAGGCAAGAGTTCTAGAACAAGATGGAGTAAATGCCTCAGACAGGTGATTAAGAGAAAGGAGAGAGCCTGCTAGGAAGATGAGAGGGATCAACCTGGAAAGCCATCTCTTGGAAGTGAGAGCGTATAGGGAGAAAGTGAGAAATGCCAAAAGCAAAGTAGAGCTGGACCTTGCAAAAGGAATTTTTAAAAAAGTAAAAGGTTCTGTATCCATATAAATTAGAAAAGCAGTGGAAGAAGCAGCAGTATTGTTAAACACTGAGGACAGATGGGGTGGAGGTTAAGGATAATCTAGGCATGTCCCAATATTTAAACAAATACCTTGCCTCAGTTTTTAATGATGCTAATGAAGAGCCTAGGTATAGTGGCAGGATGGCTAATGGGAATAGGGATTACCACGGCCAAGTTAAAAGTCAAATTTGAACATTTTAATGGAACTGACGTGGCGGGTCTGGATGATCTCTATCCAAGAATATAAAAGAAACTGGCACATGAAAATTGCAAGCCCATTACCAAGGATTTTTAATGAATCTGTAAATTCAGGGGTTGTGCTGCATGACTGGAGATTTGCTAACATGGTTCCTATTTTTAAGAAAGTGAGAAAAAAGCAAGCTAGGTAACTGTAGGCTTGTTAGTTTGACTACTAGTAGTATACAAAGTCTTGGAAAAACTTTGAAAGAGAGAGCAGTTAAAAACCAAGTTGGTCTCCTTCATTGAGAAGATGACACTTTTTTTTTTTTATTTTTTTTTTATTTTTTTTTTTTTTTTAGACAAATGAGAATGCAAAGTGGATCTAATTAATCTAGATTTCAGTAAGGCATTTGATGCAGTTCCACGCAGGGAATTATTAATTAAATTGTAAAAGATGGGGATTAATATGAAAATCAAAATGGATAAGGAACTGGTTAAAGGGAAGACAGGTCATACAGAAAGGTGACGCATTGGATTGGAGGGAGGCTGAGTGGAGTTCCTTAGGAATCAAATTTGGAATGTATCTTATTAGATGAACTTTATATTAACTTTGCTTTGTCTGTTCATCTGTCTGTCTTTATTCCCTGTGCTTTCCCACCTTTTTCCAATAGATGGCATAATGTTTATAGGTTTTCATGGCAACCTGTGCCTAGCAGAAAGCCTGCCAGGCATCTGACCTTGTGGTACAGGCGTTAGGGCAGGAGCCTGAGAACCCAGCAGTCACTGGTTGGAATCCCACGTGGGGCTGAAAAGCTGCTGTTTGTAGATTTTGATTTGATCTACTTTTAGTCTTGATTGAAAAATAATATCAAAAAGTTTTTTAGAATAGATGACCTTAAAACCAATGCACTAAAAGGGACAAAACAAGTACAGAAGTAATTCAGATTGGTCAGACTTCTTGTATGAGGCATTTTAAGCACTGAATGCATTTGTTTGCAAAAGGTCAGCTGGCCAGGGTAGCATGTACAGTGGCCACCCAAACTTTTGCAAATGCATTCATGGTGCTTAAAATGCCTCGTACAAGAAGTTTAACCAATTTGAACTACTTCTGTATTTTTGTCCCTTTCAGTGCATTGGTTTTAAGGTCCTCTGTTCTAAAAAAAACTTATTTTTTATATTTTAAATATATAAAATAATTTTTTTTTTTTAAACTTCTGTATTACTGACCTTGGCACAGAAAGTGGGAGTGTGCTAACAAAGACTGTGAATGACCAAAATTGGAAGACGTTGCCACTATAGAGAAGGACCAGGATATCATACAAGATCTGGATGTCCTTGTAAACTGGATTAATAGAAATAGATTGAAATCTAATAATGGAAAGCATTTAGGGACTAGTAACAAGAATTTTTGCCATAAGCTGGGGAATGCATCAGTTGGAAGTGACCAAGGAGGAGAAGGACCCGAGTGTATTAGTTGATCACAGGATGACTGAGCTGACATGACGTAGCCATTTTTAAAAAAAAAAAAGCTAATGTGGTCCTAGGATGCATCAGGTGAGCTATTTCCAGTAGAGTTAGGGAGGTGTTAATATAGTTCTCCCTCGAGAGGAGTCCCCATGGGTGCTCCACCATAGGTGAAGGCGCGCGCTGAACGCCACTGACCGGAGATTTAAAGAGCAGTGGCCGTTGGAGCCGCGCGCGAGACAGTTGTCTCGCGGCGATCAAGACGCTACTCAGAAAGCGCGCGGCTCCAGCCGCCCATTCCCTTCTCTACCGCCACGGTCACTGGCCGGACAACGGTCCCTCTCATAAAATTTTTTCTCTCAGCCTTAGTTTTTTCCTTAGATTGACCCTCTTGGTGTTTTTTTCATAGAGGAACTTTCTTTTTCTTTTTATTCTGTTTTAAAACAAGACCAAAAAAAAACCTCGCACACTTTCAGCATGCTGGGCTCGCCCGGCTTTAAGAGGTGCGAGAAATGCCGGGATGCCATACCGGCTTCAGACGGCCACGCTGTCTGCATCAAATGTCTAGGTGAAGGACATATTTCCGAGAAATGTCCTCACTGTAAGAGCCTGAGCTCCAGAGCCAAGAAGGATAGAGACCTCAGGCTCAAGCTCCTCTTAATGGATAGGTCCTTATGACCAGCGTCAGACCCGGGTCGTGGACACTCTGCCTCCCTGACTCAACAGTCAGGGAAAAGGCATTTGTTGTCTCCCCAAGGAGAGTTTAAAAAAAGGAAACAACTCTCCTTGTCTCCGGCTAAAAACCGTGTCAAAGAGGCTGTTGGCTCCTCAGGCACGAAAAGCAGCGTTGAGTTAAAGAAAAAAGCCGCGGCTGCAGCAAGCAGCTCTGATCAGCTTAACAAACTGCCTGGGACGCAGGGAGCAATACAAGGGTCGGCACCGTCAGAGAGCTCGGCACCGGACAAGCCTCAGAACCTGGAGGCAACGGCTGCCGACCTCTCGGAGCCGCAGGCACCGGTTACTTACCTGTCTCCTAATCAGCTGGAGCTGGTGCAGGAGAACGATCCTACGGCGCCGCTTCAGCACCGTGGAGAGCTCCTCAGGGGAAAACCTTGGCACCGAGCTCTGCCAGAAAGAAAACAGAAAAGAGAAAGCATGTAGCCACACTGACAGATAGGTCACCCTCTCCTGAACTGACTGTTCAACGTAACAGAAGGGGTCAGCAGCAACAGGACAGATCTCCTCCTGAGTCTACAAGTGAGGAAGAGGCAGAGGAAGAAATACTCAAGAACCATCAGGTCTATGACCCTTACTATGGACCACGGTTCATGTTGCCATTTCATGACAGGGCAACATATCCCTATTATGAACAGGGCTGGTATGGCCCTCAACCAGCTTACCCTCCCCATTGGTACAGATGGGAGAGATATTCATCCTATAAAAGACTAAAGAGGCAGAATGATGACACAACTCTGAATAGGATGGGGGAACTACCAATGTCCTCCCCACATTCCCTCTCTCAAGATGAGGAGGAGCAAGAAGAGGATACTCACTCTCGCCACATCAGGAGGTCTCGTCGGTGATGGATGAGGTGATTATCCCAACTACCTTCTCAGCGTCACTGGATGACGCCAAACAGTTCCAGGAGTTGTTCAAGAGAGTGGCGGAGTCCATGGAGATTCCTCTACAAGAAGTAGCTGAGTCACATCACAAGCTTCTCAATTTTATCCAAACTAAAACAACTACGAGACTGGCACTACCAATGAACAATGCATTGCTGGAACCCGCAGAACTAATATGGCAGACTCCTGCATCTAGCCAACCAACTAACAAGAGGGCTGATAGAAGATATTATATTTCAGCCAAAGACTCCGAATACCTCTTTACTCATCCTGCTCCAAACTCGCTAGTTGTGGAAGCAGCCAGTCAAAGGAATAAACAACAATATAATAAAATTGCTCCAT
>ML685830.1:495669-510223 GCA_007922175.1 Pelusios castaneus
GCGAGACAGCTGTCTCGCGCGCGCGGCTCCAACGGCCACTGCTCTTTAAATCTCTGGTCAGTGGCGCGCGGCGCGCGCCTTCACCTATGGTGGAGCACCCATGGGGACTCTCATCTCGAAGAAGTCCAGTTACTGCACCAAGGTGAGTAACCTTCCTGTATAACAGGTACTGGTGAGACCTCATCTGGAATATTGTATGCTGTTCTGGTCTCGCCTGTTTAAGAAAGATGAATTCAAACTGGAACAGTTGCAGAGAAGGGTTACTATAATGATCTGAGGAATGGAAAACCTGCCTTATGAGAGGAGACTCAAAGCGCTTGGCTTGTTTAGCCTAATCCAAAATAGGTTATGGGGTTGCTCTGTATAAATTAGGCCTCGGCAAATGTGCTGGACACCTAGGTGCTGTCTCAAAAGCTTAGGTGCCAAGGTGTGTGGCACTTTAGAGGGTCCCCTGTTGCCAAAAAGCTGCTGCCACTTTTGGCAGTGGTGTGAGGAATAAGCCACTCCCCACCCCCTAGGAAAAGCCACTGCCAATTTCAGCAGTGCTGTGGGGAAGCAGCCTCTCCAATGTCAAAAAGCCACAGATGAAGCCACGGGCAAGGAGAAGAAGCTGTGTGGAAAGAAAAAAGCCCCAGGCAAAGAAGTGCCCTGCTGCTAAAAAAAAAAAAAAAAAAAAAAAAAAAAAACCCCCCCACCACTCAACTGCAGCAGCATGGGTTTTTTTCGTCTCAAGGGGGCATTCCCTCCCTTAAGTGCCATGGCGCCACTAGGTACAATTCCCGGGTGCCATGGTGACCTGGTGCCAGGGTTTTGTCGAGCCCTGCTATAAGTACATTAGAGGGAGGGGAGAGGAATTATTTAAGTTTAGTGCCAATGTGGACACAAGAACAAATGGATATAAACCGGTCTTCAGGAAGTTTAGGATTGAGGTTAGTTGAAAGTTTCTAACCGTCAGAGAAGTGAAGTTCTGGAACAGCCTTTCAAGGGGAGCAGTGGGGGCAAAAAAAATAACTGGCTTCAAGACTGAGCTTGATAAGTTTATGGAGGGAATGGTATGATGAGACATGATATGATAACAGTTTGGCAATTAACTGATTTTTTGACTCCTAGTGCTAAACATGCCCTATGGCCTGTGATGGGATGTTAGATGGATGGAGTTATTACAGAGTGTGTTCTTATTGCCAAGAAGGCTAACAGCATATTGGGCTGCATTAGTAGGAGCATTGCCAGCAGATCAAGGGAAGTGATTATTCCCCTTTATTCAGCACTGGTGAGGCCACATTTGGAGTATTGTTAGGAGAGTGGAGCATATGATTTATGAGAAGAGCCTGAGGGAACTGGGTTTGTTTAGCCTGCAAAAGAGAAGAGTGGTTGGGTGGAGGGATTTGATAGCAGCCTTCAACTACCTAAAATGCAGTTTCAAAGAAGATGGAGCTAGCTTGTTCTCAGTGGTAGTAGATGACAGAACTAGGAGCAATGGTCTCTAGTTGCAGTGGGGAAGGTCTAGGTTGGATATTAGAAAAACCTTTTGCACTAGGAGGGTGGTGAAGCACTGGAATGGGTTACCTGTGGAGGTGGGGGAATCTCCATCTGTAGAGGTTTTTTAAGTGTGGCTTGACAAAGCCCTGCCTGGGATGATTTATTTGGGGTTGGATTAGATGACCTTCTGAAGTCCCTTCCAACCCTAATATTTTATGATTCTGTTAATTCTTTCCTTGGGTGTCTGGCTGGTGAGTCTTGCCCACATATTCAGGCCATGTCTACGCTGATGGTAGCAAATTCGCTGCCGTCAAATTGATCTTTCACTTAGTGGTCAGTTAAGATCTGCTAAATTGATCTGGAGATAGACTTAATAAAACCACCCCCTTCAAGAGATGTAGTGCTACGTCAATGGGAACGCTTTTTCCGTCAACACAGTGCAGTGAGGATGCCCTGTTGAAGGGGAGTTAGGAAGTTGACAGGATTTGTGCAAGCTATGCAGAGTAGCTTGCATAACCACCATTGACTGTCGCCAAATTCCACTGCCAATGTAGACCTGGCCTGAGTGTTCAGCTGATTTGCCATATTTGGAGTTGGTAAGCAATTTTCCCACAGGGACAAATTGGCAGAGGTCCTTGGAATTTTTCACCTTCCTCTGCATCATGAGGCCTGGGTCACTTGCTAGTGGGTTCTTTGTATTTTGACATCTTTAAATAATGACCTGTGTGTGACCGGAGGCCTCCTGGATGTACAAAAATCAGGGCAAGCTGCAAAACCGGGAGCCAAACTCCGCAAACACTGATAGACGGTACTTAAACCAATCTTCCTATCAGTCACAACCAGGCTTCTGGCTCCCCACACCGGGTACCAAGGAATCTGCCCAAAATAGAAGCAGCTCCCTTTATTGCACTCCAGCTCCTCTGGCTCCCACCTAGCCATGCAGTCCCTTAAAGAAGTAGGTTCTCCTGACCCCAGAGGGCCAGCCACATTACACAAACAATATAGGTTTGGATCTTACCCAAAATACCACACTGATAGCCAATCCTTTAGTAATTACAACTAAAGGTTTAATATGAAAAGAAAAGAAGCAAAATATGAGAGATGTTAAAGGGGCAAAGTGAATCTCGTATATACAGATGATTTAGAGGCCATGTAAAGCAGTTTGCAGGCTTGTTCCTCTGGAGTTCGCAGGCTTGTTCCTCTGGTAAACACCCTGGGTGGACCTCAGTCCTTTGTCCAGTCGCAGAGGAATAGTTCCAGAAATGAGTGTTGGCTGGGGACTGGAGGCAAGATGATGAAAGGCAGCAGCCCTGACTCCACCTCTGGCTGCCTCCATGCTGTGTGCAGTTCTTTCCAATCAAAATGGAGTTGTCACATGGGCAAGTCCTAGTGGCTCAACAGGTTTCTCCCTGGGCCCATTGTACCTGGGAGCTTCCTTAATGGGCCATTAAGGAAACAATGGCTGTAGACATCCAGTCCGGGGAATTTCCCAGAATCACACAGGTTAAAGTATGGATAACAAATAAACATATTCCTAACTTTTAATACAGATGCAATTCCTACACAAACCATTCACAGCAAATTTATCTTTCTATTGATACCAAACATGACATAGTTCCTATGGATTATAGCAATTATGAGATATTAATACAAAATATCATAAATGGTCCCCTAAATCCAGATAGCATCACACTGAGGACTTCAGTAACTCAATCATAGGTTAGGAGTCTATTATAGGAGTGAGTGGGTGAGCTTTTGTGGCCTGCGTTTTGTGGGAGATCAGACTAGATCATCATAATAGTTCCTTTGACCTTAACCTATTGAGTCTGAGTTTCTCCATGTTTTAGTGCCATTTCAAAATAGATTGATTAAATTTTATTTAATAGAATGTTCCAAAAATTAAAACCAAATTTTAGAGGTAACTATAAGAAATAAAGAATTTAGGTACTATATGTTTTCTATTCCTTCACAGTTTTCTCCTTTAGCTACTATGCCTTTTTTTGGTGACCTGTGTAGTACAACAGCCAGCGTCCTATAGGGATGCTGCATGTCTTCCTAAATCTTGAAAAATTAGCAAAATCAAAACCTTTCTTGGCCTGATTTCAAGGATTGAATTCTCTTGACTCTAAGAAAAGCCCCATCAGCGCATCTTCCTATAATTATGGTAATTTTATCAGCAATTGTTAATATAGCAAAATATTTAGCACTTGATACATATGCTTTATATTTTTAAAGTGACTACCAACAAAGTATAAAGGTGGATAATGTGAGGTATCTGATGTTGTTTACTTTTGTGTTCAGTTACAGGTGCAAGTTTTGTAGTATTCAATGGAGCCCTAAAAACATCTTCAGGATTTCTTGCTAAATCAAGTATAGTTGAAGGTATGAATTTGCGTCTGAATTTATTCCTTTTTAAGAGACAAAGAATTGCCCTTGGAACTCTGTAATACAGTAGTGTAATATTTCTCTGTGTAATACTGATGTGATTAAGAGTGTGTCCCATTGTAAACTAAGCTTTTTCCTTGTAACAGAAAAAAAAAAAAAGGTTGTGGATGAATCACAATATGAAAACTTGCAGGGTGGAGAATATTTTGTTTTAGGACACTTTTACTGCGTGGCTCTTTTGGACCTTTCCACTTAACTCCTCCTGTCATTTTGTAAAGAATTACAAAGTGACAGGCTTACAGGAGAATTTAACTAAGTTGTTTCCTGTATGCTTAAATAGTTGTCTCTGCTTTTGTGTGACCTTTTGGGCTCACTATTTCATGAAGTTGAACACTTAAATATTTTGACCAACTGAAATGTCAGCTCCATTAGGCTGCCTTTTTGTTCACCAAAAAAGCTTTAAAAATTGAGCTAACAGTTTTTAATAGGGCATTTCACATTGTGACGAAGGAGAAAAGTCAATATGTTCACAGGCTTGTAAAATTACATTTCTTAAATAATTTAAGGATATCAAATGACCAGCCAAGGTTCTATGAAATTGCTCTTCCCTTTTTGTTTTGTAAAGGAAAGTGGGAACTTTTATTTTCTCTTTCAGATGGACTGATGGTACAAATAACTCCAGAGACAATGGAAGGCCTACGTCAAGCTTTAAGGGACAAAAAGGACTTTAAAATTACCTGTGGCAAAATGGATGCAGAAGAACTGAAAGAATATGTAGAAATTTTCTGGGTAGACAGTGAAGAAAAAGTAAACCAAGGGTATGCGAATGTTTGTTACTAAAGCTGAGTGTGCAGGGATTGGCATTATTTCTCCCACCTAACTTGAAATGAAGGATAGATATTTAAAGAATGCAAAATGAAGTAATTAAAACTAATATTTTGCTATTTAAAGCTACTGAGGAAGTAGGAGTAAAAACTCTCTAAGCCTCTAGATGTCAGTATGAGAACGATGTTAAACTATAATGGTCGTCTGTCTGGTTTGGGACTGGAGAGAAGAGGGTCATCTTTGATTCCCTGTTTTTAACCACAGTCCATCTGTCTGAGGACTGATTGGCTTAAAAGAGCAACAGTGTCCATTCATTAGATAGAGGGGATGCACAGTGAGCATTACAAGATTCCTTCCTCTCATGGCTATGGATGTCAGGGCATTATCTGTAGTATAATAAACAAATTAATTTAAGATAATTATTGTCAACCTGTTTTCATCTGTGGGCCCCTTTGGAAATTTTAGACCTGTGAATCCATGAAGCACAGGTAGAAAACCACTGGTTTAAAATTGGCTTAGAGAAGTCTCTCAATCTTTCCAGACTACCATACACCTTTGAAGAAAGTCTGATTTGTTTTGCATACCCCAAATTTCAGCTCTCTTAAAAACAACGTACTTTTGTACAATCAGATATAAAAATGTCTCGGCACACTATTACTGAAAAAATTGCGACTTTTTACCATATAATAAAATAAATTGATTGGAATATATATATTAAATCTACATTTCAGTTTGAAAAATACAGAGCAGTATACAAGTCATTGTGTAAAATTTTAATTTGTACTGAGTTCACTGGTGCTTCTTCTGTAGCTTGTTGTAAAATGAGGTAAATACCAGATGAGTTGATGTACCACCTTGAAGACTTCTGCGTTGGACATACTCCTGGTTGAGAACCAGTGGTTTAGAGAACCTTTTGTTATGCTGTGTCTAGATAAATTGTGATTAATGTTCAAAATTAATGGTCAAAATTAGTGTGTTTTGCATTATAATTAAATACCATCAAACGGTGATTCTCAAATTACAGTCTGGTCTTGATCCTTTTTCTAGTGCCTCATAGGACCAACCAGAACATACATACACAGTGCCACATAGGAGTGGTGTATATGAGTTTTTTAGGAAATAGCAGGAAGAGTTTGAAATCTACTGACCTGGCTAAGCTTAGTCTTAGGTACTTTTGTGGGTGTGTATCTAGAGCTGAGGTGGGGATTAAATTTATATTGAATAGAAATAGTAAATGTTTACACAGTCTAAAACATACATGTACTATAGCCTCTCTTTGCCATGTATTTGATACTATAAATTTAACTTTTTGATTTAACTTAAAGCAATTATTTTCAAGCTGAACAATTCATTTTTAAATGAAAGAATGCTCTGATGCAGTTACAATTTATTATACACTTATTCTACAGAGTTATAAGTCCAGTAGATGGCAAGTTGATGGAAGGAATTCAAAGTGAAAAAATACTACAGGGAGGAGATTTTGAAACTGAGGAAAAACTTATGAAGTGTACAGAAGTAAGTAAATAATAGTAAATAGTTCATTAAAATATCAGATTCGTTTATACCAATTACTGTTCTATATAGCATTGATAACACCAATAAAGTGAAGGTGCTACTACAGAAACTAGTTCCTATGACTGCATGCCAGCTATGTTCCTGCAGTTCTTTCTGACTTCATCAAATGTGTGGCAGTGTTTGTTTTTGTTTAACTAGGATGATATTTTCCTTTTTAAAAATGTTTTGATGCAATTATGAAACTTTAATCTAGCTATTCTCATGGCTACTTGTTAATTCACTAAGGCCACGTACACACGATCACTTTATAGCGCATTAACGGTCATTACAGCACGATAACGGCAGCGTACACACGTGCAATAGGGCTCTTGCGCGTCAACAGCCCAGTTGTAGCGCAATAGAAAAACCACCTCGACGAGGGTGGTAGCAGTTAACGTGGAACAGCTGTTGCGCCTTTCCACTCGTGTGTACGCTTACCGCTCAATGATTGGCCTCTGGAAGTGTCCCAGCATTCCAAAGTCGTCCTCTCTGGTCTTCCCCCCACCCGCTCTGTGGCTGTGACGAAACAGTCCCCGCCCTGTTTCGATTCCCGGGATTTTCGAATTTCTCCTCTGTTTCACTTCCTGTTCTCTTCCTCGTGGAGTGGAGTGCAGCTCTGATCTTCACTAGCAATGGCGGCTCATCGTGGAAGACGCGCACCCATTTGGAGCACGGCAGAGGTGCTGGACCTGATCAGCATCTGGGGAGAGTCTGCTGTGCAGGCGCAGCTACGCAGCAGCAGGCGAAATTTCGATACATATTGGCATAATTTCTCGGGCCATGTCAGAGAGAGGTTATGATAGAGACACTGTGCAGTGCAGATCAAAGGTGAAGGAGCTCAGAATAACCTGTGACCGAGCGAAGGAGGCAAACCGCCGTTCGGGATCAGTGCCTGCTACATGCAGGTACTACAAGGAGATCGAAGCCATCCTCAGTGGGGACCCCACAACCACTGCAAAGAGTCCTGTGGACACATCCCCCCCCCCCCCCCCCCACCCATCCACTGAATGCCAGAGCTGAGCAGGATGAGGACGTGATCGATGAGGAGGAGGAGATGGGGGATGACATGGAGGAGAGCGCAACAGCGTGTAGCCAGGAGCTCTTCTGCACCCCCGCTGAGACGTCCACCCAAGACATGAATTGCAGCGTGTCCTCTGAGGCGGCAGAGGGGGGTTCAGGTAAGTTTCTCTTCCGTGTAGCTATGGCTCCTGCTAAAAAAATCATTGTCCGGGGCGGGGGTGCTTGCTGTCTCAGTCCCCCCTATGCACGCTCTTTACTATGCATTCATTAGAAGTGCATCAACACAAGCAGTGATTGTCAAAAAATCATCTGTATTTAGGTCACTAAAGGTTTCCTCGATGTACCGCCAGGGCCTCCTACTCAGGTTAGATGGGATAGCGTGTGTAATACGCTCCCATATAAGGATACTCGGCCTCGCCAGCTGCAAAGCACAGCTTTGGGAACCATGGCAGCACACAAGGCAGCAGCATACGGTCCCAGCTGGCATCCGGTGGCATGTGGGATATGTATTCTAGCTGGCAGGGGCACTCTGAGGAGAGAGATATCGGGTTCCATCTGTGTGCCCTGTGCAGAATGTTAGCCCCCAGTAAGATTTCTATTAAGACGTACCTTGTCCACTTCAGCAAAGCAGAGGATGTTGACTGCCCTGTACCTTCCAGTGGAATGTGCTACTGGAAGGTTACATTGGTTATCTAGGCTATGTGTTAACAATAGCTTTATTATTTTTTTAATTAGATGCGACCTTCACAAAGCCGGTGTCTACCCCAGCTGACCGCATGAGAAACATTCAGTGGCATGCTCGAAGAAACAGGGAGGATATGTTTCAGGAGCTGTTGAAAACAACAGAGGCATCCGCGAGGGAGAATCGAGCCTGGAGAGAGGAATCCCAACAGAGGAGGCAGAAACACAGGGATGAACTGATATGCGTCATGAAGGAGCAAACATAGTCCTTCAAAGCATTTATTTGAAGGCCACCCGTCCCCCTGGTATACTGCAACATCCAGTCCCTCACAGAGCTACTTTTAGAGACCCGCAGCTACACCCACCTGTAACACCTCCCACCCCCCCCCTTTCATCTTTTAATAAAAACAGTAACAAAAAATTTGAAGAGTGGCTTTATTTGTACACAGTGAAAACCTCATAAGGTGCACTTGATGCGTCGTTGAAGTGAACTACGGGAGGGCATCATTGAAATGCTCCCTGAGTGCCTCCCTTATGCGAGCAGCTCCTCGTTGGGCCCCCCTAATACTCCTAGTGGTTGGCTGTTCGTATGCTCCCTCGAGGCACTGTGCCTCTATAGCCCACCCTGGGGAAAACTTTTCTCCCCTATTTTCACAAAGGTTATGAAGGACACAGCACACCGCAATTACAGCAGGGATTTTGTCCTCGTCCAAGTCCAGCCTCCCATACAAACATCGCCAGCGCCCTTTTAAGCGGCCGAAGGCACACTCCACAGTCATTCTGCAGCGATTCAATCAGTAATTGAACCGCTTCTTGCTGCGATCCAGGTTCCCAGTGTACGGCTTCATGAGCCATGGCATCAGTGGGTATGCTGGGTCTCCACGGATGACTATGGGCATCTCCACATCCCGCAGAGTAATTTTTTGATCTGGGAAGAAGGTACCCCCTTGCAGCTTCCGGTACAGTCCAGTGTTTCTGAAAATGCGGGCATCGTGCACCTTTCCCGACCACCCAGCATTGATGTCCGTAAAACGCCCCTTGTGATCCACGAGTGCTTGCAGCACCATGGAGAAGTAGCCCTTCTTGTTTATGTACTCAGTCGTGAGATGGTCTGGAGCCAAAATCAGGATGTGTGTGCCATCTATGGCTCCCCCGCAGTTAGGGAATCCCATGGCAGCAAAGCCGTCCACAATCTCACGAACGCTGCGCAACGTCACCGTCCTCCGTAGCAGAACGCGATTGATGGCTCGGCACACTTGTGAGAGGGCTAATCCGATGGTGGACCTCCAAACTGGTTTGCAACTGACCGGTAGCAGTCAGGAGTCGCCATCTTCCAGACAGCAATCGCAACACGCTTCTCCACGGTTAGAGCCTCATGTTGGTGTCTTTACGCACAGTTCCAGAAAGGTTGCTTTCCGCATTCGAAAGTTCTGTACCCACTGCTCGTCATCCCACAGCTGCATAACAATGCGATCCTACCACTCGGTGCTCGTCTCTCGCGACCAGAAACGGCGTTGCACTGTGTGCAGGTGATCGGTGAAGGAGCTGAGCAATGCGGTGCTGTTGCTCTGTAGGACATCGATCAGCCCCTGCTCCTCGGTGTCCTCGTCTGATTCGGAGCTCATTGCGTACTGAGCAACCAGCCGAGATGTATTTAGAATGCTGAAGGCGACAGTGGAGATTAGAGCAGGATCCATGCTATCGCAGTTGATTGCTTGCAAGTAGTGCGGCACTGCACTGTTGAAAATAGGCGCAAGTTGCTATCGGCAACGAGGAAGACGCAAGGGGAACACAGTGCACCACGGGAAAATGAGAGTTTGCCCATGGCGCTTTGCGTTCGTTTCCTTCATCCCAGGATTCCACGCGCCGATTTGAGGGAAAATTGAACTGTGGGATAGGTGCCCAGAATTCATTGCGCTACACCACGATATTGCAAAGAATTCTGTTGCGTTGCAAGGAGCGATGTGTGTACGCGCTCTCCCGCAATAAAGGTCACGTCTTTTTTATAGCATGATTGCCATGTTGCGCTTTAATCTGATCGTGTGTACATAGCCTAAGTGTTTTGTGAGGATAATTTCAACTAGTACTATGACAGTACTTGCTTTTTGGGACTTTTCCTGCCTATTCCTCGTTTGGGAAAGTACTTAGCACATTTGGGCACAATCATAATATATATAAGAAAAATGCACAATTGTATCAGAACTGCCTTGATACTGATGAACTATCAAATTCCGAAGTTGAAAGTCTTTTGCCAATAAACAAGTGTAGGTATTTGTATAGTACCACTACTTAAGATGTAGTAAAAGCCATGCTGACGACTTTGAAAACCTTATAACAAAAGGCACTAATGATTTTATCCTTACTATGCTTTCAGGTGTTTTATATTCGAAAGGAATGTGAACTATCCAGTGCAATGCCCTATCAGTTTGCAAAAGAGATTGCTGCAGCTTGCAGGACTGCTCTTTGCCCGCATCTCAAAATGCTGAAAAATAACAGAATGAATAAGCTAGGTCTCAGAGTCTGCATTGATACTGATATGGTAATCTTTGAATTTTTTTGCAGATATAACATTATTTAATATAGTTACCTTAAAATAATGGTATTTAGGAATAACTTCTCCAGGCCATTTAAACCTTCCCATGTCACCAAATGTAAAGTACATGATCAGCATGGATGTCCTAGGAAGAATTCAGAACACAAGTTGATTCAATCCCTGTTATTCTTAAAGAAACTATTCTAGGTCATGTTTCAAGACCATAGCTGAGAAACAGATGGATGTTTATTTACAGTAGTTCACAACAACTTACATTTGTTCTTTTTAAAAAAGTTGAATGTTTAATAGTTTTCAGTGGTTTGTCATTAAGTATCTAATTCACAATATTTCTCACTGTTTGCACCCTGATCTAGCAGCATATTGAAGTATTATAAATAAGGTTCCTCTATGGGCTGAAGGATTTCTAAATAGAAAACCTTCTGGCCAATAAATATGTTGACTTGTCCAAAAAGTCTCTTCAGTCTCCAATCCCTGGTCAACATCACTTTTTATAATAGAAAAGTTGACCTGAAATTTGTTTTATGCTGATGGTGATGTTTGCACAGTGCACATCTACTGCACCTTTACACATGGCTTGTATTAATATCCAATATATCAACTGCAACAAAGTTCTTCCACTACCTTTGTGGGCCCCGCACTTCCCTCTGGTGGTGGGTCTGTTTCCTTCAGCCCTCCAGACCTGGGAAAAGTCCTTTACCTGCCCCTCCCTTCCCAGACAGGGTTATTTTCTTCCCCCATCTATGTACCTGTGGGGCTCTTCCTGACCAGCGTTCTGCGCCTTCTCATTTTCTTTGCTTTCCAACTGCACCTTGCCTCTTCTCCCACACCAGCTACACCCTTTCCCTGGAGGGAAGGCTTTTAACAAGTCTTGGGACCTTAATTAGTCCAAAGTGTGCTGATTAACCTGAAATAACCACCATTCACCTACAAGGGGAAAAGGGATTTGCTGAGCCTGGGTCTAATATATTGGCTTTCTAGAACTCTCCAGAATCCCTCCATTCTGACCCTGTTAGATAACTTAATATAACTGTTTTTCTTTCAGGTTGAATATCAGTTGGGATCTGGAGGCCAGCTTCTTCCACAGCATTATCTAAATGATCTGGACAGTGCTCTGATTCCTGTGATCCATGGTGTGACATCAGATCCCACAAGTTTACCATTGGAAATGGAATTAATATTTTTTCTTACAGAATATCTCTTTTAATATAAATGACCATGTATATTATACTGTGTATAATATTCTGATTTGCTAAAACTAGCCCAATACCAAAGTTGAGCTACAGACACTACAAAAATATTAGTTTGTTTAAAAAAATGAAAAAACAAAAAAACCCCAAAACCAACCCTTTGTTTAGTAATAGATTTTAAAAATGGGTTTTGTTTATTTAAAAAAAACTCCCCTGAAACTCCAGCATAAAAGCAGAATTGTAGTGTTTGATTTCCTAAGGTTCTGAAACTTTACGCTTAATGCAGTCACTGAAAAAAGACAAGGACTTTTTACCTCTAAGCAAACTGTAGCATTTACTATATGAGTTGTAAGTTTAAGCCATATACCTCTTAAATCCAAGCAAACATTTTAGCAACAGTCCTTATGAATAGATGTAACCTAAATCTGGGACACTTCATGTGCATGTGCAAATCCGCTATATTTAAATTTTTAAAAACCTTGTATATTTAACTGGTACAGAACTGTTTCTTACTATTGAGATTCAACTCTGAGGGCTGATTGCAAACAATGGATAGTGTGTACTTGAAGCATGTGGAATGTGCCTGCACATTCAGATATTGATTTTGTGAGAAGAATATTGAGCCAAACTTGGCCAAGTATGTTGTGGGTTTTTGGGTTAAGATTTTGTAATTAGACTTGTTCTGACTTAAAAATCAAGACACTTCACATGTTTGTTGGTGCTTTTGTAACTAGTGCTTCTAAACTGAGTCTCTTTATAGAGTAGCTGATTTCCTTATGTATGTATTTATAATGACTTATCTAACTTAGTTGGATATCATTTTTTGTATTACACTGATACTTTTTTCTCCTGTGCTTAAATGTACCTTTGTAATTTGGGACTTCCAAGAGTGATTAAGAATAGGCCAAGTTACTCTTAAAGTAATTGTCATGTAGCAATAAGTCAGGCATGAAGCCTGTAGTACCTTTTCTGCTCCATTTCTAATTTTGTGAGACCTCTTGGTAACCCTGTTTTATTTTCAGGGAGAAAATGTATTAAGTGTGAATTTTCATGATCAGATTGCTTTGGCAGATTTGAGGTTCTTTGTATAGTACATATTTTTGATACTGGGGTATTGGCAATTAAGAGCTAAAATGGTGCTTGTAATTTTTGCCTAAGTACTGAGGTGCGGTGAACGCTGATCGGGTATGATAACTATTGCGTAACTTACCTGTTCTGATTCTCTTCTAAGTGAACACGCTATATCCAAGACCCAAATCATTTGAGTAAAATTTTATTAGAGTTTTAGACTGAGATCATTAAAAACCTAAACATCTAGATGCTTTCTTGATCCTCGTAGGGGACATTTACATGGTTTTTGTATCAAAAACACAACTTGTAATTTTTTTAAAAAGTCACCAGCCCTGTTAGCCACAAGTGGAAGATTAATGGAAAGGTTCAGGATTTAAGGTCTTAGGTTAGAAGAACCTGGGTATTTCATTGTACTACTGCACACAATTTTTATTCAGAGATAAATTGCAGTTTTGCAGACCAGCCTAAGACATTAACATAGACAGCATGAATAAGGTGGAGGTCCAGTCTTCTAAAAATAGTTAACAGGAGGACAGCAGGGACATAGTGTTTGAAACATGAACAATAGTCAAATGACCATTGTCATGTTCTTTGTCAATGTTAAATACAGTTATACCACATGAAAGCAATTACCAGCCTCATTATTTTCTCTCTTGTATTGCCATATTGGTCACTTGGGAAATTATTTAGACTGGTATCTTAAACTCTTGCTGTTTAATGTTTCAGTTTAGTTTAATAACAATTACTAACAAATAAAACTGACTTAGCGCTTAACAGATAAGGTAAAATAACATTCTTTTGTTAAAAGCAAAATAAGAAACATTTGTCAAAAACTTGTCAGTTATTTTCCTGTCTTCAAAGTTTGTCTTTGCTTCATTCTGCTATTGCACTTGGAGTTGTAGATTGCTCTTAACATGGGAATAAATACAGCAGTTCCCAAATACAACTTTATGTAATACCTATGCACAAATAAACAGACCAGTGTTTCATAGTCATTTATCAGGTTTGGAAAACAAACACCACATGTCTGGCTCCTGGCCCAAAACTGGAACTTCTTCAGGAAAGGTTCAGTAATATAATTGATGCACATAAAGGGATGGAGCAAAGGGCCACCTGTTCTGCATCAGGTTCATCAGTGCTTTTATTTTTTCAGTTTTTAGCATTAATGATTATTAAAAAGCAGCTAGGAAATGGTATGTAAATACAAACAAATGCTGCAGAGTCTACTGCAGTCTGTATGAATGTGAACTCCCCTTCCCTAAATTATTAAACAAAAAAATCAATTTATCTTAATTGTGTGTCAGTGTAGGCTGATGCTGCAGGATTGGGAATATAGCAGTATTAATTTGGCAGGCTCTTCTACATGTTATTTTGGTGCAAATTTATAATATGTATAACACCCAACTTAATTATTTTGTGCAAGTCTGTGTGGACACACTTTAAAAAAGACAGTCGTTGCACTTTGCTGAGTGCAAGCATAGATACTGCATGACCTATGTCATCCTTAACAATCCTCCAGCAGCTGTCCCACAGCACCCAACACAGATTGTTCTGATCACAGTTGTGAATGCTGTTGTGTAGGAGTGAGAGACCAGAAACCATATACTCCTCTTTAAAAACCTATATTTTGAAATGCCTTTTCCTTATTGAGTGTTCTTCCTTATGTGCAACTGACCAGGACTATTTCAAAGGGGTAGCCGTGTTAGTCTATTGTAGAAAGACAACAGAGTCTTGTGGCACTTTTAAAGACTAACAGATTTATTAATCGCATGAGCTTTCGTGGGAGAAAATCCCACTT
>ML685830.1:515223-589859 GCA_007922175.1 Pelusios castaneus
TGGTGCCGCTGTTGGCGGCATTGTCACCGCTTTACCCAACTCGCCTCAACCCCCCCATCACGCTGACCAGCCTCCGCCACGACCGTTGGGGGCAGTCTGTGGTCAGCACAACGCCAGCGCCTGGCCACCTGCCGCTCGCTGCGCACGTTGCTCGGTGGTATCCCCGCTCCCCGGGCCAACCCCTGCCCCTAAGCCACAACGACCCTCCCGGATTAGGGAGGCCGGTGTAGGCTGGGTGCCTTCATTGAGAAATGTGACCTACCGGATACAGCTCTTGTGGTTTTGTAGACTCATAGACGATGAAGGTTGGAAAGGATCCAGCCCTCCGCTCAAAACAGCACCAAACCAACTATATCCCCCCAGCCAGGGCTTTACTAAGCTGCACCTTGAAAATCTCTAAGGTTGGAGATTCCATCATCTCCCTTGGTAACCGATTCCAGTGCTTCACCCTCTTAATGAAAAAGTTTTTGCCTAATATGCAACCTAGACCTCCCCCATCACGACTTGAAATCATTGCTTTTTTTTCCTGTCATCTACATTTGTGATTATTAAAAACTCACATGCTGAAAAGCTAACATGCCCTTAGACCTGGAGATTGCAATCTTAAACACAGAAAACTCCTATTAGATTAAACTATCAGATTTCTGTTTTCTGCTGAATTAATAGGGAATTTGTATTGGAAGTAGAGCCCTGAGTGGCACTAATGTAGAGCCCTGCTGTAGGACTGGGATCCCAATGGACCTACTGACATAATGGAGGGAGCAAAATTAAAATAGTCCTGGGCAGAAGTCTAATGGAAAGTACATTCTAACTATGGAACAGCAGACATCAGCATTTAATACCTGCCCCCAAGGGTGGTACCAGAAGAATAGGTTAATTGAAGCTCAAGTGAATGGAAGGAAGATGTCATAATGGTGAGTGTCATAAGGATAACCGTAGCACCTATAAAACCAGGAAGACATTAAAATCTTGGTAGTATAGAACCCATTATTTATTCATTTTCCTTCCAAAAATTGAGAAAAAGTGCCTTTTACAGAAAGCGGAAGAGGAGACTACAACAGATGAAAGAAGATTATAGAATTATGCATTAATAGGAATTTTTGCTTCAAGTAGTGGTCTCATCCCTTCTTGCTCTCATTTTTCTCTCTCTATGTATATTTTACCTCTTCTCTACTTTTTTTCCTGTTACAAATTTCTGGTATTTACTGAAATACTTTTTCACTATAAGGAGAATTACACATATATTTCCCTGTAGTGGTTCAGATAGGGCACCTACTTTCAGGCTTCTGGCTCCCAGCCATTGCCTTTCTACGGCAGAAACCTGATTTTCTTTCCCTCCTGACCAAGGTGTTTCTAGGCTGCACAGTTCCCTGACTATACTGTGTTCTTTTTTTCCTGATGAAAGACAGACTGCCTAAATAGGGATGCTTAATTTCTTTCTTCAGAGGTGGTACGTAGTGTGATTGCCACAGTCATAAATTACCCACAGCTGTTTCTAAGTAAGTAGTTTTTGTATGTTTTAAGATTAAAGCTGCTAAAGGTATAGGATTTTTTAACAAGGTATAGTGCTATCCTATTTGTCATCTTTTGTTAAGACTAAAACTACTAAAGGTATAGGATAGCACAAAGGTATAGGAAAGATACGAAGTATTACAGAGAAAACATAAATATAATAAAAGAACCTACAAGCATGATGATAAACTTACCAGAGATGAACCCCCTCACTTCAACAGAAGTTCAAAATTGGTGGTTAGACCTTCAGACCCGATATAGTTATGTCCTCTGCAGTCATAAGTTCATCACACCTTCAGCTCAGAACAAGCACTCAGTCTAATGGGGCCTCATAAATCAAAATCCTTCTGGTCTTTCCCTAAGGATTGGGGCCTTGGATCAACTCCTATCTGACTGTTAGATCAGAAAGGTGGCACTGAGCCAATTTAAAAGCAGGATATTTATCCAAAAATCCTTTCTTTGTCTGTGGGTCCCTGGAGAATTTGGTTTGAACTAGTAGAGCGGTTACAACCTGAATGAATTTGCCCTGCTGTTGTTCTATTTAATCTTCTCATGGAAATACATGCAATCTCTGAGTAACATTCAGTCAGTTGCATTTTTAATGCAATGGACTCCCCAGATACTAAATTTAATAAGTTTTGTCCAAGATATTACAGGATACCATCAATCTGTCTCACCCCCCTCTGTTAGTAGGTACTGATCCTGCTGGGAAAGGGTTGAGTTCTGCTTGACTTATTAAGTGAAGTTAGCAAGTTACATGATACCCCACTGGTTTATAGGAGCAGTGCAAATGACAACATGGAGAAAGTCGATCGAGGATGAGGGCTGAGTAGTCTTTTGTGAGGAGCCTTTGGAACAGGCAAAACCAGGAAGAAGTTAAATTTAGACTTCATGTGGTGTGTGGCTGTGTTTTTAGAGCAGGATAAGAAAGGTATCTGCTTACCCTCTTGTTTGATGTTTTTCTTCTTTTTTTCAGTTGTCATCTCACCATTTATTATGCATCTTTCTCTGTCCTACATCTGTTTTATATCTACCTCCTTTCTTTCTCATGTCATTTCTTTGTTTCCGAAGCAGTTGGCATCTTCTTAACTCCTATATATACTTTTTAATTATTTTGAGTTACTAGTAATGGTCAGAAGGTATTTAAAACTTTTCTTCATGTATCTCTCACTTACTATAAATGTTATTGACATAGGAGCTTGGAGTGAAAATGTATTGGATTATTTTCTCAACACTAACCAGATTAAAACAAGAGATGGAGCCGAAATCATCTGGTATCATGCAGCAAACAATAAGTCACAAATGAAAGAGGCAATACAAAGTAAGTATTGTATATGTATTTTGGAAAATGGATCTATCTATGTCACTGTTTTTGCATAAAGTATTTTTATGATGCTATAATCTTAGTTTGATGACATATCATAGAGCAGTATTGCTCAACAGCTTGTCCATGGACTGGCACCGGTCCCTGAGATCTTCCTGACCTAGTAGAGGAACCCGGAAATCTCCCAAACCCAATATAGCATGCCAGTTCCTGGTATCAAAAAGGTTGAGAAACACTGGCATAGTCTATTGTGTTGCTGAATCCAAAGTTACGTTGTAATGGATTTGGGGAAAGCATGTACTCAGTTTGGTTCTTAGAGGGTAAATAATCTTTATTTGTCTCCTAAATGAGTACTTGGATGTTTGTACATTTCCAAGAAGCACTTAGACCAAATGCAAGTGATTTGAGTGTTAGCCAGATCGCTGTTCACGTTTGTAAGGATGTTGAGACCTTGGCTATTAAATGTAGAATGTTTCTCTATTGTGACCATAATAGTTAGTTTAGTTGTGCTCTTATCCATATTGACAAAACACAAGTATGAATATGGCAATTAATAGTTTTGTTCATTCTGTCATCCTAGCAATCGTCCTAGGTAGTGTTTTCACTTCTGTCGAAGGTATAAACTTAATCTTACAGGTGAACAGTTGGTGAACGCTGCAGCCAAAAATAACTAGTATTTTCTGAATATTTTCTGAAGTATACTGAATAATATTTGCTGAAGTAGCATGGTACATTTCAAGATGTGATTGACTGTGACTAGTCACCTGACTTTTTCTGCTTGATTTTGAATTATAATTGTTAATCATTTATTCTGTCACACAAATCAATATCTACTCTCTGTTGTCCTCTCCTAAGCAACTGCCCTGTTTTTGTCCCTACCCAATTTAAGATGTCATTTATTAATAGATCTTGAGTGGACTTTTCAAAATGCAAACTGGTCAATCCTTGCTGCTGGCAAATAAGCCACTGTCCAGGTTTCCACTTATGATGTGAACAGTGCATTCAGATGAAATCAAATGACCCAAGCCCAGTGTTCCTTTTGTGGTGGCAGACTTGCACATGTCCAAGAAGATCTGATCAAAGTGAGGCATTTTTGGAGCTATGTGAATAGCTTCACAATCTTAATACTGAGTCCACTCCTGAATTTACTTGATATCTGCCAATAATGAAAAGCAATGATTGAAGAATTTTGATTTTGTGCACTTGACTTGAACTTGTGTGAGGCATTCTGTGATACACAGATGCACCTAACCACCCAAAATACCACTGAAATCTGTCATTCCCATCAACATACTGGCAAATAAAAAACATCTGCCAATAGGCATCATTCATTTTTCTGGAGTGACAATGGTTATCTTCGTCTTCTGTCTCAGTTATGATGATTGTGATCTATTTATCAGTTACATTGTAGAATCTGATGATTCTGTGTTCCCAAAACAATATAGGGTTCCAAGGATTTGTGGTCTTATATAAACAGATCATCTTCTTCTATTAATTGCTTTAAAAAATATTTTCATGTGAATATATTGGGTAATCTTTCTTAAAAGCTCTGCACTGTATTTTTTTTGTTTTTTCCTTTCATGATGATTTAATTACTTCAGATTGTTAGATTTTGTTTCCAGTGGAATTTAGTACCCTACTGATAGTACAGTTATGTCTTGTATTATGTCTCAATCTTTAAATCTGAATAAAACGTGTATGTGCATGTGTATATGTATATTTTCATATATATATTTACATATGTTTTATAGGTAGGTCTGGTAGGACTGCCTATTAAGATTGCCCAGCACTTCCCTTTATAAGAGCCTGTTTTCCTTTTCTTATAACTTTGCTGTACTTTAACCATTCTGGCTAAAATTCTTCATGCTAGGTGCCTGCCTCAGGCTGAATTGTTTTGGAAAGTTTCATCCAACATGATTCGGTCTGTTATGAGAATGGGATTAGGGAAAAATAAATTATTTTGACCATACTAAAAAAATTGGAGACCTTTTCTGGCACTTTGGAGAGAGAACTTGAAATTTGATAGGGGAATGGCCTTATGAGGCCTTTTTCTATTCCCGAGTTAAAATCCATCCAAATTTGGCCAAGTTATAAGCCTTTGAAAAACTTCAGTTCACACATAGTTTGGTAGAGATTTAAAGTTTAACGGTTAAAATCTTCCAAAATTCTATCCTCACTGAGCATGGTCCATCCCCTCTAGCTCCTAGTTGTGACTGTACTGAGCATGTTCTGTCTCCACAGAGTAACTGAGCATCTTCCTCTCCTCACAGCTTTTGCTGTTGACGATACTGTTCATGTGTCATCTCCACAGGCTGACACTGTGTTCCCACCCCAAGCTATGGAAGTTACAAGAAAGTTCCCCATAATTGCTGCTCTAGGCTGGTGTTGGGACTAAATAACTGGGAGCAGGAATTCTCAAGAACCCCCCACCCTTCTGGAGCCCAGGTAGTGTGAGGGAGGAAGCTGCTTGCCTTGAATATAGGGGAGACTTGAGCAGGACTTGGGGTGAGGGAAAGACATAGATTGGGACAAGGAGCCTTGTGGAGCTATTACTGAGTGAGGGAAGGAGACTGGGAGCCAGGTGGGGAGAGAAAAACTGCAATTGGAAGTTGGTGAAGAGGAGACAGGGACTGGTTGGGCAAGGAGCTGGGATTGGTAACTGGTGGGGTAGGAGAGTTATAACTAGTTGCAAAAGAGAAATGGGAGCCAGGAAAGAGGGGAGGATGGCTATTGGAGGAAGGGAGCCAGGGAAAATGACACTGAGACTGAAGTAGTGGATGTGTGGGTATTGGGACTGACTGGATAAGGAAGGGATGGATGAGGAGATTGGATGGGGAGGGAGGCTAGGACCATGGAGATGATTGGAAATTGCTGGGATGGGAGAGAGAGATCTGATCAACTGGGAAGAGGAAACTGGAACTGGCTACGCAAAGAAACTGGGGACAAGAAGTCAGAGCTGGTGAGGAGCTGGGCCTTGCTGGGTGAGGAGATTGGGATTGGATGTGGGTGGGGACAGGGATTTAAGTGGGAAGCCTAGCAGGGGAGCCTGGGTCTGGCTGGACAGGGAAAGTGATGCTGCAATGAGAAGCCTGAGAAGAGGAGATGGGCAAGGAGCTAGACACAAGGAAGAGACAATACTGGAATAAGGACATCTTCAAGGAGACTGGGCACAAGGGTCAAACTTGAAGTGTGCACTAGAGAATACAGCCCTTCAGATCTGGTGTGCAATCTGAGATTCCTGTGTCTCACCGTTCTGCTGTCAGCACTTATTGTGAAACGCAATGACAAGGTGTATATTTGATCTCAATCTAGTGCTGTCATAGAGGATGACAACGTACTATTGTTATCATTTACTCCATTAGCTCAAGTGGCAGCAGTCTATCTAGTGGAGCTAAACATTCCAGAACTTCTCATCTGCCATATAAGTGTCACTACGATGTCACATGATGGAATTTCTCGGGGTAGGGGACTGAGGGAATTTAATTTTTTAAAATCCTCAGAAATTACATCAAAAAACCTACATTACAAGAAAAGTAAAGTTGCAAAGCCAAGGAATAGGAATGCAGCAAGAGAAAGAAGAGTCTCATTGACAGCTGCCCTGGAGATTTTGATTTTACTTCTGCCACAGAATTCCTTTGTCATACTAGTGCAATTGCTTAAATCCCACTAATCATAGGTGGCCTCTAAATTGTGTGTTCTTCATTTCTGGGTGCCTAAATTGAGACCCTGGTGTTTGATGTACAGAAGTGCTGCACACTTGGAGTTGCAGATGAAGTCAGTAAATGCTGGCATTGAACATATAAAATGCTAGGTACTCTGAAAAATCCTGCATATCTCAAATTGGGCATCTAGAATTAGTTTTTTATCTTAATCTCTTTCTGTCTGAGTTCTTCATCTGTAAAATGGGGATAATACCAATTTCCTCCTCTGACAGGAGTGTTGTAAAGGTAAATCAGTTAAAATTTGTGAAGCCCTTGGATACTGTAGTGATGAGTGCTGTAGAAATGCCCCATGTGAAGTAAATAAAGTCATTAAATGAAGCCATATTGAACAATGGGAATAAAACAAAATACCAAATAGCTGGTAATCAAGTGAACACCTTCCCTTCTGTGTACTGAGGCAGGGTCTTGTGGAAAAATAGTATGTGATCATATAATTAAAAACTAGCATGATGCATAGGCAGAAGGAGGTTGAATTAAGGTTGTATAGGTAACCTTCATTCTAGCATTTCCTAACTTTGGAGTGCTTGACTTTGCAACTTTATAGTGTTCTTTTAATGTAGTTTCTACGTTTCATATACATAATACACACGCACAAAATCTGAAAAATGATATGGACATGTCACAGTATGAATGTTTTAAATGAACAGGTGCTGCTCATATGGTAGAGGCAGATATTCTTCTTTGTGGTGAGGAAGAAGAGAATGCTGAACCAATCATGGCTCACCCTCCTGAAACAAACAGTGACAACACATTTGAGGAGTGGCTAAATGAGATTGTAAACACTAAAAAAGGCATCAAGTTGGATTTTAAGAGGTATGTGGAAAAAAATTGCAAGGAATCTGCATTATTATTATTATTTAGTAGTTACCACTGATTTGTTGTGTGTTAGTGCTGTCCATTGTAGGACAAAATTCTGTTTACAGAACTTTTATTAACATGTTTGCATTACTGAATGGTGAAATACAATCAAACACTATAAATGGTACTGAAATACAGTACCATCAGAAATGGTTAAATTTAAACAGTACCCAAACTCTGTTGTTTTTCTGGTTGTGGGCATGTTGGGATTTGTGTGGTTTCTTTTTACAAATTGCACCAGAGAGGTATTTTTCAAATACAACTAATTTTTATTAAGGGTCCCAAGGCTTTAAAATATTTTAGACTACTAATAATATTGCATATGCAATAAACAGTTACTGCTTTTTAAAATATTGCTGCATAGTAATTATTCCATATGGCAAAGCTGACAGGTTGCATCCTCAGTAGGTAAAGATATCTAACACCTTTCATTAAAATACCTAGTTTTCAGTTGCATATAACTTTGCCACACTTACTGTTCTGACTGAAAATTTTCATGCTCGGTATGTGGCTGAGGCGACATTTTTTGTTTGTTTAAGAACAAATAGTTTGACTGTTTCTGAGAATAAGATTAGGGAAAAAGAAGTTGTTTTAACTACATTAAATAATTCTTACAGTCTTTTAATCAAGAAGTTTTAGTGCCTTTGTGCTTTGGAACAAGGATTTGCAATTTAAGATTGAGATTGCTTTTATGTGAAGAATGTGCCTTTTGCTGGTCCTGTGAAAATGCACCCAAATTTGGCCAAGTTGTTAGCCTCTGGAAATTGCAATTTGCACATGATCAGTAGTTTGTTAAGGACTGGTAGCATTATTCTCCAAGGATTCTGTTTGTTGTGAGCATGCTCCAACCTAGGGATGCAGGTGCAGGACTTTCCCTGAAATGTATCTGTGGCCCTTAAGGAACTCCTTAGGGGCCACTGTGGCATCAGGCACAGGAGCTGAGATCAGGAAGACTCTGTCTCCAGGCTCTCAGAGCAGCCCTCCACCCCACCCCGCTGGCATTTGGGCAACATGGAGGTGAAGGAGTAGCCAACCTGGTACAAATACAGATTGGTAAATCTCTCTGTATCTCACAAATGCATAATAACACACAAAACGAAAAGAACCTTTAAAAACAACATAAAATTAAAAACTACCCATGTAGCAGCAGATCCTGTCAGTCTGAACCCTGTTCCCTGCTCCAGATGTTGCAAATCAGTCCACAGAGTCACAGCATCTCATTCAAATTTGGCCTGGTCATCCCTCTAGCATCCAACGCCACTCGGGGCCACTCCCTTGCTCCCCAGTGGTCAGATCTGATTCCTCACCTCAGGACCTCCAATCCCTAAGAGCTAGACAAGGGTTGGCAGAATATATAAAGGAGGCTAAGGGAGGGGCCACTTGGTCTGATGGAGGAGACCTGGGGTCCTCAGTCTCAGTGGAGGGGGCAATATTTGAGAAGGGGATGGGAAGGGGTTCCTGGGGCTAATGAAGATATTGGGTGGTGAGATTTAATAAGAGAGGGAAGAATGTAAGAAGGGCTGGAAGCACCTGAGGCGGGTCCCTGTTAATATAAGGGAGGACTGGAGTTGGGGGCTAAAGAGGAAGCAGTAGGCATTGGAAAGAGCCATGGTTCCCCGTGAGATTTGGTCACTGAATGGAGAAGTGAGGATTATTTGGGGACTGCAGCATTGGGTAAATTTCCAGGGGGACTCTTAAGGAGCTATGCATGGTGTTTTGTAGTGGGAGTTGGAGAATGTCTCAAGGCATGGAACAATAACATGACATTAGTATGGATAAACTGGGATTTACACTGTTTTTATTTCTATATAGTCATTTGAGGTATTCCATTAATTTAAATATAATAAAGAAACCCAGTATTTTAATGGATAATATAACAAGAAATTCCCCCCAAATCAAACAAAAATCATAATATATAATTTCATGGCTGTACAGATGAGCAAGGAGAATGGAGATGGGGGTTGCAGAAGGTAGGTGATGGTACAGAAGCAGGAGGAGCGGAAGGGAGCCGGAGCTTTAAGGGTGTATAGGAGCAGAGAGGGTGGGATGATGGATAGATAAGAGTGTAGGGGACATTGGGGCTGGGAAGATTGGCTAGGAATAGATGTACATAGAGAGAGGCTGAGGTGAAGGGCAGAAGGATAAATAACCATAAGAAATATTCCACTTCAGAACCTGGAATCTAACTAAGGACTTTGAGTTTCCACATTCTTCTGCTGTCGGCATATAGCTGTGAGATCCATTGAGAAAGAGTTTGTCTTATTTCTCTCTAATGAATTATCTACATAGCAATGATGCAGGCTTGTATCCTCTTCAGTTACTCTGTTAGCTCAAGAAATAGAGATCCATTCTTTGATTTAAATACCCCTACCCTGTTGATCCAGTTCCACTTGATTGAATGCCTGTTTTTTCATTTTGCTTTTTAAAAAGCTTAGGAAATTGCACATGAAAATTACATTAAGGTTGCAAAGTCAAGTAATCAAAAGTTAGGGACTGCTAGAATCAAGGTTACTAGTGCAGCTTTAATTCAGATGCCTGGTGCCAGTGCATTATGATGACTGCATATATTTTTTTCCTACAGAACCCTTACCTCATGCAGTTCCCATAGTATTTCCATTTGTGTGGAGAATGAGCCTGTCTGTAGAAGCCTTAGCTCATTTGTTGTAGAAGCTGGAAGGTGTGTAGTGATTGAGAAAGTGGAATACAGGAAGAAAAAGGATGGTCTCGAGGTTAAGCCAGTTGAATGCTGCTCTGGAGAACTGATTTTATTACTGCTTCTGCTACAGAGTTCCCATGTGATGCTAGGCAAGTCAGTTAAACCAAACTTTTCCAGGTGGCCCCCAATTATGTGATCCTTGTTTTCTGGGTGCCCATCTTCAGAAATAGTGCTGGATTTTCAGAAGTACTGGGCATGCAGAACTGAAAAATATTTGTATTATTTGTCATAAATGTGTGCTGCTCAGTCTATCTGTGGAATATCACTTTGGTTGAATACACAATTAGATCAAAAGGAGTCGTTAAAGAAAAAGGCAGGGAAAAGTAAAGCAATAGCCTGGATAAGGTGCCTACCCTCAAACACAGTAGCCAGTTTTCTAGCCAGGAACCGTGTCTCCTCAGATCCAACTCTGGTGATGAGCTGTTTGGTGAAAATCTGAAGATGAAAAGACCCTGAGTGAGTACAAGCTTCTGGAGGGAAACTCATGCAGATGCCAAGTTCATTGAGCCTGCTAATTAATAAAGATGGTTGCAACCAGAGGAGTGTAACCCACATGAGAGCGGTTGTATTGTGGAATCCCACCCCAAAGATAAGTGAAGGAAAGTGTTTGCTACTTAAAAAGGGGTTGCACGTGCGGGCTTGGAAAAGGGTCTTGGAAAGGACAGCATATCCAGAGACTATGACATTGGCTACTCTCAACTGCAAGTGAAGTCTCTGGAAGATGTGCTTTGAATATTTAATGTGTTATAAATATGCTAAATACTCTGAAAAAATCAGACCAACATCACAATAATTTGTTTATTTTGGCAAAACATTAAACAATCAGATTGAGACATTGTTTGTGATATGAGATGTTACAAAGAAGTGAAAGATGAAGTACAAAAGTTAAAAGCTGCGAAAGATACAGGTAAACACCAAATCACTGGGGAAATGTAGAAAGTTTGTGTGATGAGGCAGTTGATAAAATCACCAAACTTTTTAATAAAGTTTGGGACCACCTGCAGAATTATGGGAAAATAGCACTGTAGTCAAAATGCCAAAGAAAGGTGACAGATGACTGCAACAACTTGTGGGGGTATTACATTCTTTTCAGTGTTAGGCAAATGTTTTTGCAGTATCTTTTAAGTAGATTAAGAAAACATCTGAGGCAAAGCTCAGAGAAGAGCAGGCTGGATTTTGACCCAGCCAGAAGATCATGTGTAGACTAAATTTTCACCATAGATTAATTGAAGAGAGCATCAAATGGCAAAAACTCCTCATCATAAACTACTAGATTTTAAGAAAGCATTCAGCCATTTCCATTGTGATTCACTTTGGAACATCTTGTCAGGAATCAGGAGTTGCAGCAGAGCTAACCTCCAGGCAGCCTAAGGAATACAGGTTGCCTCATTTGCCACACTGCCTGATCGGCTTCAGGGGCCAGCAGGCTTGCTCTTAAGCCAGCAGTAGCAGCTTGCAGGCTGCTAAGTGCTCAAGAGCACTGAATGTACCTGCTTTTATGCTACCTTCTTCCTGCTGCCACAACCTTGCCTCTGTCCTGCCCCATCTTGAACCCCTCCTTACTGGCTATCCTGCTAGCTGCAGTTCCTGACTGTCAGCTTGACCTGTGGCTTTGGCTTCTGACTACCAACTTCAGATTGATCCTTGGCTCTGGCCTGCAGTTCCTGCTGTCTGGTTTGACGTTTGGATCCAGCATACAGCTATAGCTCTGTTCCTATTCCTTGCTGCCTGATGCCTGCTCCAACTAGTAGGCCTGTTGCCTGCCATGACCACTAGGCTGGACTGCCCTTCTCCTGCTGGTTGACACATCTTGAAGTATTGTGGTATACCAGAAAATTAATAACATCATCATGGTTTTGTGTCAAGGTGCAGCATGCACAGTTAAAGTAAACATTGGCTTTAGCAAATGTAACAACATCGAAACAGTCATTTTTTCAACTCTTCCATTGTTATTCCTATTGGTTTCACTATGAAGAAAAATGTAGATTGGTACAACACAGCCATTGCATGGTTCAACAAAAGTGCACTACTAGAAAATACAGAGCTGACATAGCTCTTCTAAGTATCAACTTAATTAACATGCAAGTAGACCAAATCCCTAGCACTGGAAGCAAAAAAGAGGGGGAAGCGAGGGTAATAATAAATAGAGCTGGCTGGAAATTTTCCAGGAGAATAATTTTATGATGGAAAATGCCCTATACTTGTGCCTGAACATGCATGCACAGTAGTTGTTTTACAATCTATGCAGACATACCATCCCTACCTTTTGAAGGGCATGATCAAGTGTGCAAGAGAAATGAAAAACTTCAGGACAGTTCTAAATTGCGATTTATATGTTGTCTTTAATAACAGAAGTATACCCTTTACATTACAGATATTATGTGTTTATGAAAATACAGATTGTGGGAAGGCTAAATTCATTTATTGTTATAATCTCTGTAGGTGTCAGACAGGGAGGAGGAGGAGGAAGGGAAAAGTGTAGTAGTTAAAAAAATATATATTGAAACTCAATTAAAAAACAACTCCTTCTTCTTTTTCCTTGTCAAGACAAGTTTCCAGCCAAATGCAATGTTTTATAAAAAGATTTTAAAATAATATTGCAGTAAAAATGTAATTGTATAAAAGCATTTAAAAATACAAACATATAGTTCAAGCACAGCCTGAAGAGTGACACGAGAGAAGCTGCACTTTTGTACAATAGTTCTTTGGATAAAATTGTTCAACTATTAGGGATATGTAAAGTATAAATCCAGGAACCTTTTGCATATTACTCCTGTTTGTTATCTTTAATTCACTCCCTCAGCATTATTGACCATATAATTACACTTTTTATGCTGGCTTTGGACATTGGCATTGTGGTAAGACAGATTCCCATCCTGGTCAGGAAGGGGTATTTTAATTTATGTACTACTTGGGTAATAAAACCATGCTATAATATGCTCAGTTGCCTTAGGAGAGGCTGCTTTGGGTCCCTGAAGAGCAGCTCTGGATCTTTAATAGCTATAGATTTTCTTTCATGGTTAATATTTTTAGCTTTCCTTTCTTGTGCCCCCACCCCCACTTAGCAAGCACTTTCATTGAGAAGCAAAATGGTACAATCTCCTCTGGTCTAGGAGAGTTTCTCCTTTGTACGTTGAGGGTGTGTCTATTCTACAGCTGCTGCAGTGGCCCAGCTCTAGCGCTGCAGCTGTGCTGCTGGAGCGCCATAGTGTCGATGGAAGGAATTTTTCTGTAGATGTAATTAATCCACCTCTACAAGAGGCAATAGCTAGGTTGATAGAAGAATGTTTCCCATAATGCCATTCTCCATTGCCCATAGTAAAATTTTCATACAGGCACCTTCATGCTTTTTTCTCTGCTGGCCTTCACACTTGGGAGACACTCCCTGTAATTTTCCTTCTTCAGATCCCTCCTAAAAACTCTCCTTTGCCATGATGCTTACAGAAAGTTTGACAATGTTAAGCTGCAGGTGAGCTGAGACCACTGCCTGTTGTGCTGACCAGTATTGTCTCATTGTTTTCTTGTACTCCCCCATTGGTCTGTCTGTATCCATCTGTTGTCTTATAATAAATGAATTGAAGATTGTAAGCTGTACAGGGTGTCTATTTATTCTTTGTTTGTATAGCACCTAGCACAGCAGGCATGCTAGTTCATGACTAGGACTCCTGGGCATGACAATAATACAAATAATATCAGTTGGGCTTTTTCTGCTATTTAATTCCAAGAGCTTGGAATAGTAAGGTAAGAACAGGAACAGGCAGGTAGAAATTCCATCTATGAACTGTTTCTAGGGAGAAATCATTTTTTTCCTTTTGTATAAGGAAATCTACGAACTTTTAAAGTATACTCTGAGATGCCTGATATTTATATTTTAGATTCTGTAGCTTCTAGCAGCATTTGTTTGGGGACATCTGAAGACCCAGAAAAGCCATTCAAATAGATCCCCAGCTGCAATACCGTCTAACCCGTGTGTTTTAAATATGCTAAGTGGGGAGAGGAAGTGATTTTGTATAAATGGTGTATTTGTTTGTGAAGGAGACAGGGCAATAATAAATGGAGTATTAAATAAGGAAGGGTGGGAATCCAATCGAAGCACAATAAAGAGGAAGATTTCTTGATTTATCAGGCAGCTTTCCCTGAGCTCTCAGTGTGCATGAAGCATTTCATACTTCATACCATGCAATACTGAGGCATAAACTTTATCCATATGAGCATTGTCACCCAGATATAGTTGGAATGGACCTCCATAAACCAGAGGATTTCCAGCAGTTGGTTAACAGCATTGCCTAAACTAGCCCTGGCTTGTAGAAACAGCTTAACTACTGTGAGTTAGAGTTGTGGGTGTGTGCTGCGATATGAAAAGGAAATATACTAGGAAACTCTTCTCTTGCTGATAGTGTGTTTATCTTTACAGCTTAGCAGCAGTGCAGCCCTCTCTGATGCTTCTTGAAGGCATAAAGTTGTATTTGAGACGACCCGTGTGGATTAATGCAGATATTCTCCCTGGACCTAATGGAAGTAGCACTGTAGTGGATGCAAAAAGATTTCTAGAGACAGTAACTTCATTCTTCCCCAGTGTAACCTTATCGCTGGGCTGGACAACTGGGTGGGAGCCTCAACAATGCAATAAAGGTAAAGACTGAAGATTTGCATGCTGCAAGGTTAAAGTTTCCTTTACATTCACTTCAATAACATACATGCAATTTCTTTTGTATACTTCAGTGACAGTTTTAAAAAACCATAATGAATGTAAATAAAATAGACTAAAAGACAATTTTGTTAAATTTGTCATTTTGCAAATTATTTAGTATAGAATTGGAAAACAGGATTTATGAATGTCTGTAGATCTTGTATTTATTTATTTAACTTGTTGCTTAGGTATCAGGGCTTTTACAGTGCAGTTGTCAATTCTTCCAGCTGTCAATATTTCGGGCCCATCTTGGGCAAAACTCCCCCTGAATGACTGCAAGGTCAGGCCCTTATAAATGCTCTGTGAAATTAATCCTTCTGACTTCTGCAATAACTAGGAACAATGAGATGATTCAAGGCAGTTTGTTAGTTCAAACAAGAGTCTTAATATGCCATAGTGTTTTTTTTATTTTAAATTTGTGAATCTGAATTCTTTGCAAGGGTTTTGTAAATTGGCCATGTTCACTGCTGCATGATGCTGATTGTTCATTAAATATTTAAAAGTGAAAAATCTGATTTAATTTAATATTTAATTACAGTTAATTGATCTGTATTGGATATTATTGGACAGGAGCTTAAGATTTGTGCAATTGTACAAGATACAAAATAACACTTGACTCAAAGAAACAAAATAGATAACATTTCATTCTGACACTGTCCAGTTTAAAACTTCAAATAGGTACAGGAGTTAGGTAAAACATCACTAACACTAGACATACAGATTCTAACTGATTATTTCTGCTTTTGAGAAGCTATTACATGGAGCTGGAAAAAAACCTAGCATCTGATTTTCATGTAATTCTGTTCTCGGAAGAGATGGTGTTGTATGCAAGTAAGAGGAATGTTTGAGTACTTGGTCCTGCCACGAATGCAGGGAATTAGACTTGATAACCTCTCATGGTCTCTTCCAGTTTCTATGATTTTATGATTCTATACTTAACAGTGTATTGCCCTTGTCTAGGTTAGTTTTTGTCTTTTTGTAATAAGGTTGTAACACTGTTGCACTGTTTTGTGTAGGGGCAACTAATCATGTTTGGATAACAGGGCTGTCTGGTCATCCCTTCTCCAGCAATCTGGGCAATGCAGCATCACAGAATTCATTGCCCTAAGTGATGATGTTGGTACTCAGCAGATAAAGTTACCTGGGCACTTAATTTCCTGCTAGGGCATTACGTGATATCAGCCCAGATTTCTCCCTAGAATGCCTTGAGACAAACAGAGAAAAACAGTGTGGTAGGCGTAGGTGTGAATGCACAAATCCAGTTGATGCATGGCTATTGTGCAAAACGTGGTTGTATGGACACAATGCAACTGCACTTGCTGTAACTAGATACTGAGGTGCTTATTTTCTGCATATTAAATCACAGTTCTACAAATAGACTAGGTCTAAATTAGTCTTTTCTCCCAAAACTTTGCACTACATTAACGGTGATGCAGCTTCACCAGTGACAGCACTAGTGTAGACAAGATGCTGCTGACCACTATTGCTTTTATCACTGCGGTTTTATAGGTTGTGCAGGTAGCGAAACCTGTAGTTAAGATTACCTGACACTTTCCATTATAACTGTTTTCTTGTTACTTTGCCAGACTTAAGTCATTCAAACTGAACATTTCCATGCTAGATGTCTGCCTCAGGCGGAATATTTTTTGGGAGGAAAGTTTTAGCTACAATGCCTGGTTAGTACTTCTGTGTTTTGGAGCATAGACTTGAATTTTGGCACAGAGGTGACTTGTGTAAAGGATACGCCTTTGGCTGTTCCTGTGAAAATTTATCCAAATTTGGCCAAACCTTTGAAAAATCGCTGATTGCACATGCTCAATAGAGATGTGTTAGAGTTTGACAACTAAATTCTCTATAAAGATTCCATGTGCACTAAGCATGTGCCATCCACACACACCTACTGGGGGAGAGCTGAGCTGGACATTATCTGCACTTCTTTTTACAAGGGGCAAGAAGGTAGGTTTGTTGCTGGACATAGGAACTAAGAGCAGGTAGACAAGCTGTCACATCCAGGATGAGGGTAATCATACCTAGTGTTCAGGGCAGGATTTGGGAGTCTGGCATGGTCAGTTATTGAGAGGTCAGAGACCAAGATAGCCCAGAGGGCAAACTGAGAGTCAGGCCTCAGGAGTCAGGCAGGATCAGGTTACTAGGAGATCAGGGTCAGGTGCCAGATTGCAGATAGTAGTTGAAGAGCAAAGCCAAGGAAAAGTCAGGATCAGAAATCATAGGTGAGGGCAGGGGTTCTCAAACTTTTTTTGCCAGGTCTCCCTTTGAAAATATGCCAAGCTGTGATGACTCCCCCCCCACAATGTGATGACCCTCCCATGCCACGCCATCCTTACTGGCATGTGTGGGAACTGACTGCTCATGACCCTCCAGTAGATTGGGATCTGTCATTTGGGGAACTCTTCATTATAATACAGTTTTTAATTTACATTATCATATACTAGTTTTTCCACAAAACCCATATTTTGTTTAATATAGACCAACATATTAGCTATGTAGGTCCCTTCATTTGTTGCAGAAATTGGAAAGTATTTAGTGAATGAGGCAGGGAACTGCAAGAAGAGGCAGATGGTTTCATGGTTAAGGCAACTGAGTGCTGCTTTGGAGAGCTGGATTCCATCTCTGCCTCTGCCACAGAATTCTTGTGTGATGCTGGTTAAGTCATTTAAATCAACACTGTCAGAGGCTGCGATTTTGTGTGTCTTTTCTGGGTACTCAGGACACTTATGGTCTGATTTGCAGAAGTGCTGAGCACTCACAGCTGTAACTGTGATCTGTGGGAGCTCTGCTCTGAACATACAAAATTTTACATAATGCTAAGTACTCTGGAAAGCCAGGGCCTAGGCTTCTCAAATTGGATAACCAAAATTAATGCATGCTTCTAACAATTGTGCCTTTAATCTCTGTGCTTCCATTTTGCATGTGTAAATTGGGGATATTATCTCCTAATCACACAGAGATGTTGTGAAAATAAATTGACTAGTATTTGTAAAGAACTAAGATATGATAATACCATAGAAAAGCCCACAAGGAAATGAATACTCTCTATGCAGTGCAGGGCTTGATGCTATGCTGTACGTTCTGTTTAGACATCATATTGGAGGATAAAAAGAAATATTGACTAGCTACTTGTTTGATGAGCACCTTGCGTACTGTGCACTGAATTAGACAGTTTTTCTGTGGAAAAATAGTGTGTAATCACATAATTAAAAACAAACATAATGCAAACTCAAAAGAGGATAGATTAAAATTGCACAGACAACATTTATTCTGGCTTTTACTTAACTTTTGAGTGTTCATATTGTTTTAATGTTTATAGTTTTTTAAACCTTTATATTCTGACTGGAATGTGGAGAGTTTCTTAATACTGTATCAAATGATCTTTCCAATAGGATACAGTTGGGCAATGGTGTTAGAGATGGCTCAGTTATGTGATGCACTTACTCAGCCTGTAACATTCCCTGTAAGAGCAGCTTTGGTTCGACAGTCAAAATCTGAGTTGCTTTGGTTACTCCAGAAGTCAAACAGGTAAATTTGAGGATTTCTAGTTTAGTCATTTGCATGATAAAAATACGTACTAGTCAGATATTACACATTTATTATGTGCAAACATGTTACAAACCATGTTGAAAAGATTTTTTTTTAGTTACTCAGTTTTAAAATTTGGTTGGTCATTCAAAATAGCTACTACATTATCAATAAAAGAGCAAAATGAAATAATTTTTTAAATGTGAATTTCCCCCATAAAATATATGGACTTAAGATGTTCTGCCTGATGTAATAAAGTGGGACAATTTATATGGGTACAAAATATTAAAATTCCACAGAACTTATTTTTCAAATGATTTCATAACTGATCCTGCAACGGATCAAGACTGAGACACATTGCAATAAATTCCACCACAAAGGCTTCTCAACTCTAATTTAGTCCAATAGACTCAATAGTTCAATCTCACAATTTGAAATTAATTCAAACCAATTTAAACAGTCACATTTTTAATATACTTCATAACACAGTCAGTGTTTAAATTTCATGGAATTCTGTGATGTAAATACTATAAATGTGAGGTTGTTTAAATGGAAGTTAATGAGATTATGGAATTTTGCTTAGATACTTGAGAGATGTTGTGTGTGTTTCTGAAACATTGATTCATATTTCCATTACAGATTGGTTCTTAGAAACTCATAGTAATTTTATAGAAAAATATAGTAGAATGAATCCATGTCAAGATTTCTGAAGAGATTTTCTTTTTAATTACTTTCCTTTTTACTCTAATGGTAGGTAGGCCTATACATATTCTGTTGATGTACACTTACTATTTTAGTTTATTACAGTAGTTCCTAGAAACTCCAACCATGATCAGGGCCTCAGCATGCTAGACACTGTACAAGCACTATACAAGAGACAACAATTTAAAAAGATAGTGTTGTTATCAATTTACAGATAGAGAACTGAGATACAGAAATAAAGGTTCCAACCCTACCCATACCCAGAGTTCTTAATAGCATTTCTATTTTTTCAGGTTGCTTTTTAAAAACACTTATGAAATTATATTAAAAAAATACATTAAAAGAAGAGTAAACATGTAAAATCAAGCGCACAAAATTAGGAAACGTTAGAATTAAGATGGAACCTTAAGTCATTCTCCTTGTGCATGAATATTATGATACAGTCTTAAATTACATGATCACATACTACTTTTTCCCACAGGACCTCTTTATTCAGTGCACATGTTGGGTGGTGGTCACTGAATGGGTAGGTGCTCCATATTTATTTGTACCTTCATCATTCAGTGTGTACTATTAGGGCCTTATTTACTACACGCTGTTGAAACACTGCACTGAATACAGAATTATTAACTTCCCCATGGGCTTTTCTCATAACACTTACTACAGTATAAGCAGTTCACAAACTTTAAAAAATGTATTAAAAATTTACACTACCCTTCTGAGGTAAGATGGTGGTGTTATTCCCATTTACAGAAGAGGATTTGAGACACAGAGATCAAGGGCAAAATTTTCAAGTGTTTGCTAATTTGGTGTGTCCAATTTGAGAAGCCATAAGGGCCTGATTTTTTTTCAGAGTACTTAGCATTTTATACTTCATATATTTAGTTCATAGCTCCAATTTGACTTCAGTAGCTCTGATGAGAATTCAGCACTATGGAAAATATGGCCCCAGGTATTTCAAGATGGATATCCAGAAACTTCAGGAATGCAATCAATGACCACCTATGAAGCATTTGGTTTAAGTGACTTGCTTAACATTGGAGAGGCAGGGATAGAATGGTAAGAACAAAAAAGAAATATTGAATAGCTACCATCTGAGCATCATCCATCTTGTGATCCTGTTGGAAAAAATCATATTTAATCATGTAAGTAAAAAGACTATCATAATGTACATGTGCAAGGATGCTGAATTAATAGTGAACAGGGCAACCTTAATTCTGTTATTCCTAACTTTTGATTGCTTGACTTTCCAACCTTAACGTTTTTATATGTAATTGTGTCTGAAATTAAGACTCCATAGAGCTAATTATTTTAGAAGCCTATTAGTATATTGTGTCTTTCTATGTGTCTGATGCTTTATATTAAGATAAAAATATGTTTTTAATAACTCTGTTAATACAGGTACAGCCTGACTGTTTGGGCAGGAAAACAAGATAAGTACTCTCTAGAAGACCTGCTCTATATCAGAGAGAACTTTGATAAAAGTAGGGTTTATTATGATATTTTTGAACCACAAAACTCTGAATTCCGAAAGGCCATAGGGATAGGAGTATGAATATAAAAGAAATTGCCACTGACACTATAAATAGTAAGTGAAACAATGAATTCACACTACTGTGGCTCTTTTGGGTAATGTTGGTTGCTAATTTTGACTCCTAAACTATTGAGCTCTGAGTATCACTTGTCTGGGTGCCTCAGCTCAGAGGACTGGACTAAATGAGCTCTCAAGATTCCTTTCAGATCTACGTTTCTGTGATTTATAATTCTATAGGCTGATCACATAAATCAGAGTTTCTTCATATTTTGTTCCTACACACTGATCTCCACTAGCTTCTTACGAAGCAGTGGTTTTATTTTAAAGGCTTTATCTGCACAATTTTACACCATAATAACTAAATCTGCTGTAATTTACTTCTTTTGTTATTTCAGTACAAGTCTATATATGGACACTCTTATTTTGGAATAAAAGCTCTGAAGTAGGATACTTACTCCTATGTTCACACACAGACTTGCATTTGACATAATAAAAGGTGTGAATTAATGCCAGTTTAGTTATTTTGGAAACGTGTGTAGACTAATCTTAATAGTCTACTTCTTTGGTACCTCTCTTCTGTTCTGCAAATAGACATTCTCTCCTGGATTTGTCAAGGATTTGTGTATACTAGGAATTCTATGTTTAGGAGTGGATCTCTTTATCTGCTATGCCTCCTCTTTGTGGAAACCTTTTCTTGTATTTTATTTCTTCATGTCTGTCTGTTGCTAAGTTTCAATGAAATCTTAGGACTTTTATTTGTCCTTGGTATTTAGACATAATGGGTGAAGTCCTGGCTCCACTGAAATCAAATGGAGTTTTTCCATTGACTTCAATGGAACTAGGTTTTCACCCACGTACTTTTGAGTTTAGTGACCATATTTAAAACTCTGGTTGATATTCACATGAAGTAATAAGCTGATGAAAAATCTTTTGATTTACACATTTTTAAAAGAGGTACATTGAAAGTGTAGTGCAATGTTTTTATTAATATTTTATATGAACTTAATAAAACTTTCACAACAGATAATACAAAACTTTGTAGCTTAGACTTGGCATACTGTTACAACCATTCAAATAAATGTCCCACAGTAGGATGTGTGTATTATAATTAAAGCAAAGCAGAAACAGATTTTCTGAACTTGCCACTGGTTAAAATTTATTTTTGAATGAAAGCAAATGCCACCCACTACATTTTAAAAACAGTATTCCAGTAAGGTCACCTTCAGTATTCAGCTGCTGAATTATTTTATATATTTGAAAATGTGATTTTCTTCCAGCTTAATTATAACTTTTTTTGTTCTCTTTATCACCCAGCTGTCTATAATCACAGGCTCTTTGTTAAGGTTGTAATAGATTTGTTTCTGCACTTAATTTTCCATTAAAGCTATTTGATGTTATCTCATCAAGCTCATGCGCACAAAGCTTTCACTTTTGATTTTACTGTGCAGGGTTTGGAGACTGGAGAATTTAATTCCAATTCCCATTGCATGTTATCTGTTTCATATCAAGAGTGTTTTTGCAACAGCAGACCATATTAAAACCTTTCAGGTCCTTTTGTGCAGTTTGCATAGTGACTTTCCTCAGCCGTTGGTTACACAGCTTGTATTTTTGAAACTTACCAATAAGTCTCTGATAAAATTTCTGTTATGAATGTTTGAAAAGACAGAGCTAGTTAATTAGACAGTCTAAACCCTATGAATTTAATAACTTCTGGAAATGTTACTTTCAAACAAAATTGTACAAAGTCTAAAATGTTGGCTTCAGTTTGGGTTGTTTATTTTAATTAGGAATGTTGATATTAACGGCTACCTTTAATATATCAAATGACACACAACTGCTGCATGCTGTGGTTTTTTTGGTTTTTTTTTAAAATCAATGAGCTTTATAGTTCAAGAAACAAGATTTACTTGTGTTTGGAGATTTCCTTAAAAAGCAGGCATTAATCTTCCCTGCAACTTTCTACATTGAGGGCTAGCTAGTCGAAAAGATGGTTGGGAGATTCCTCTTATATATCAAGGAAAAGACTTGGGAGCCATCTTAGTGAGCCTCGGGACAACTGAAAGCAATCCCCATCTTGCTCGGCATCCTTGGTACCAAAACAGTCCAGTGCCCAGACCTCCAACTGACCATCCGATACTACCGATAAGCTCACATATCCTTTGGGCATGGGCATCAAAGCTGCACTCTCTGTACCAACAGCAACACCAGCCTATTTGGCTCTGGAGTGGTTGGCTCTGGCAAAGTCCCTATCACCGATATCAACCCCAAGCTGGTTGATACCAATGCAATTCCAACAATCTGAAGATCAGATGATCTTAGAGAATCCCAACTCTCCGCATCCTGGAACCAGAAATCCAGAATCATGCGGAATCCACTCAAAGGACAGTTTCCTGTGGCCATATCTTGCCCCATCATTGTCAAGCGCGGGGTCAGAGAGTGAGCCATTGAGGCTTCTAGGTATTCCTCCTGGTCTCCACACAGTACCTATTACCATCAAGGTCCAGGGATGTACCATCTGATAGCTCAGCCACCATCCTGGTATGGTCACCTGTGAAGCTGGCCTCCCAGGGAGCTATACTGAGATAGTTTAAAGAGGGTAAACTGCAAAGAATGGGGAAGGCAAAGCCCTAAATATTTGGTGGGTTTTCTTCCCTAAGATATACCAAGCCAGCAACAAACAGCTTCTTATCACTTCACTGGTCATTTAGAAAACAAAGCACAGTTTCCTTAAAACTATCCAGCCTTTTGGCCAGCACCCAGACAGTCAAGTCAAATATGATGAGGATTACTGAAAACCTTTATCCATCATATATAAAAAAAAATGCTCTACCAATCCCAAAGGATCAGACACGTTACCAAACAGGTCAATGAATAGTTCAGATCTTACCCAAATACATGCTTAAACCAATGCTTATTAACTAAACTAATATTTATTTTTAAAGTAAAGAGAATAATGGATAAAGAGGTAAAAATGGTTAATAAAGTTCTTAGCTTAGTTTCAAAGTAGAGAAGGTAACTGAATTGCAAAGTTTTTAAATTGCAAAATCTCTGAAATTATCCAAACAGTTGTGGGTCATCAGTTATTGTTTAGAGCTTCTTTGTTAGAAATCCAGTTCAAAGAAATGAAGACTAAATAGTTCATGTACAGAGTTTGTTCAAATTCTCCCATGAGAATTAGGGCAATTCCAGGTTGGTGCTGGTATCCAAATCTTGTGATTCAAACTTTCCCTGACATGCTGATTTGAGATAGGAACAATTAATAGGTCCATGGCTCTGAAGTATAATTTCCTATATCTTGGGCACACCAGTAACTAGTTACATTACCACAATGTAATTTGCAATCTATAACCATTCACAGTTATTTACTACTTAAATGAGAAATAAAAATAATAGTATTGTTATATTCAAGTTCCATCTAAATGTTAATATATTCCTTTAGAAGTCTTAATCAATAGAGCAGTGATAAACAGGAAAGCAGTTTATCCATATTATTAACCTCCAAAAAGACATATATAAACAAGATCAAATAACCAACTATTACAAATAACCAACCACTTGCATATCAAATTTCTAGTCAACCTGTAAGGAATTATTATTTGTACTTTCCTTTATATGTCTTTGAAGGTCAAATTTGGGTCATATAACTTGCAAAGTAACCTTGTTTTTTTCTTCAAGTGGTGTTCCTGTGGTGCTCCACTCAAGGTGTGTCGGCGTGGTCTGCCTCAATCGATTTGGAGATTTTTCCAGCAGAACCTGTGGGGGTTGCACTCGTGCCACAGGTCGCTTGTGCTTTGTTAGGCACCCTCCTTGGCGCGCGCGCGCGACCCCCACCCTCCAGTTCCTTCTCAACCACCTCTGGTCGAAGACGAAGTGCCTAGCAGCTCTCGCAGCCTGGTTCAGTATAGACTTAGTTTAGAAGTTAAGATAGTTATAGTTACCTTCTCCACAGTTATTTAGTAGTTTAACCCTACCTGAATTTAAAAAAAACCAAAAAAAACCCAAAAAACCCTGAACGGCTCCCGGGCATTAAGTAAAATGCCGGCTTCACCGGAGTTCAAGCGCTGCGCCTCCTGCAGAGAGGCTATGCCGGTCTCAGACAGCCACACAGACTGTGTTCACTGTCTAGGAGAGGGGCACATCCCTCAGAAGTGCCAGCACTGTTAAAATCTAAAATCACGGGCTCGGCGTGACAGAGACCCGAGACAGAAATTGTTTCAGAGAGATCGTTAAGACCCGCATCATATAGTGCCTCAAAGAAACCTCAGAAGAGGCACTCCTCTGCTTCGTCTATTATGACAAAGAGAAGCAAGCATGCAGAGAAAGGAGCTGGTGCCAAAGATGTTGGTGGATCCTCGACACAAAACCTCCCAATTCTGGGAAATATCCTCAAAGCCTGGGTATGGGGCAGGGGGACGGAAGCAAACAGCTCCAGCTGGCAACAGCAACTCCAGGTACGGCACAGATAACAGCCGTAACAATGGAGCCGCAGGCTATGTCAGCACCGCCGCTAACCCCGGCAATGGCACAATGGGGCTGGAGGCTATGCCGGCATCGCTGCTAACTCTGGCAACAGAACCAGCTCCGACAATAATGGGGAGCCTGGCATGAACACATTCAGTGCATCAGCGTCCATGGCACCACAGTCTCTCTCAGCGGCACCGTATCAGGACACACTGCTGCCTTCTTTGGTGCTGAGGAAACACCAAAAAACCCAGCACCATCAGGAGGAAGAGGAATCCTGTGCCTCTTTCCCATTCTCACCCCTCTATGGCTCCAACTCTTCACCGGGGCAGAGTGATGAAAGGAGACGATTCTCCTCCCAACCGCCTACTCCTCAGAGGAGGAAATGGAGGACGAGGATGAGAATTTCTCATCGAATTCACAGACTTATAGTAACCACTATACGGGCAACCTCTATCAACCAGCCCAATCAGAATACACCTGGCCTCCTCCCCCATTGTATGCACCACCCCCTTATTGCATGCCTTCGCCAGGATGGGACAACTGGTCCCAATACTCACTCTCAAACAACAAACCTTCAACATCTTGCCTAGAACACTGGCAGCAGGACACCAAACATTTGAACAAGAGCCACTATGCCTTGACAATAACTCGGCATCCTATCCGGGTGAACTCCTCATGCCTACCCCTTCCACAAGCACAGATGACACGAAGCATTTTCAGGATCTCTTCAAGAGGGTTGCGAATAGCCTGGAGATCTCTCTACAGGAAGTGTCAACCCCACAACACAAACTATATAGAGTTTTACTATCTTCCACTTCTACAAAAAATTGCCATGCCAATGGATGACGGGATCATGGACCCCGCCCACTTCCTATGGCAGACACCCATCACAATAATGGCAACATGCAAGAGGGCTGACAAGAAGTACTTCATTGCCCCTAAGAACATCGAGTTCCTTTTTACTCACCCCAACACAACTCCCTTGTTATAGAGTCATCAAATCAAAGATAAAAAAAAACCCATAATAGATCAACGTCACATGACAAAAAGGACAAGAAGCTAGATTTACTAGGCAGGAATGTCTACACCTCAGCTACCTTGCAGCTGTGCATAGCGAATTACGACTCAGTGTTATCGACTCATGACCACGACAATTATACAAAAAAGCTCAGAATTTATTGATTGTATACCGGAAGAAAGAAGGCAACAGTTTACAGCACTGATTAAAGGGGGACATATAGCATCACATACAGCGCTCCAGGTTTCATTACACATTGCAGACAGTGCTGCAAGAAGCGTCGTCACCGCAACTGTCATAAGCAGAGCATCCTGGCTCCATTCGGCTGGACTACTGAAGCAGCTACAGGCCACCGTACAGGATCTACCCTTTGAGGAGATGAAGCTCTTTGCAGAAAGAACAAATGAAGTGATGCACACAATGACAGATGCTCGGGTGACCCTCTGTACCCTGGGTATTTACACTCCTACAATGAGAAGGAGAAATTTTAAATATCAACCATACAATACCAGGTACCCACAATTCCAACATAACAGAAGATACGATAATGCTCGATCCAGACCGATACACTCAAATCAACAAACTCAGAACCCCCGGGGGCTCCATCTAAACAGCAGTTTTGAAAACTTTGTCGAGGGCTGGCCCACCACTTCAGTATAACACTTCACCCATTACTTCACAGATGGACCAACATCACCGCGGACAAAATGGGTGATAGAAATCATCAATACAGGATTTTAATCCCACTATTTCCTTACCCAGAAGAAGACAGAGGGATGGAGGCCTATACTCGACCTCAGACAACTGAACAAACACATCAGAGTAAAAAAAAAAAATTCAAAATGGTAACTCTGTCAGCAATTCTTCCTGCATTAGTTCATGGGCACTGGTTAGCTCCCCTCAACCTACAAGACACATTTTCATACATACGGTTCTAGCTTTCAGCCTCTGCACAGCCCAAGGGTATTCTGGAAGGTGATGGCCACTGTAAGGGCGCACCTACACAAATTAGGAGTGATAATTTTTCCATACTTAGACGACTGTCTAATAAAGGTAGCTACCAGGCAGCTTGTCAGGCAGTTTCTACCACAGAAAGATTATTCCAAACAATTGGCCTCATAATAAACTACAAGAAATCTACCCTATGCCTGCACAAGAAATTCAGTTCATAGGTGCCTGCATAAACACAGTCACTGGAAGAGCATACCTACCGATGGACAGATTCGACACCATACAGTCATTAGTATGAGACATTCAAGTGAGCCCTACACTCCTAGTACGAACCTCCCTTCAACTTCTGGGACATAGGTCAGCAGCCACTCATGTGGTTCAAACTCAAGTCTGCATATGAAACCCCTTCAAACGTGGGTGATGACAAATTACAGACCACACGAACACTCAATACATTGGATCATTTCAATCCCAACCAACATAAAGAAGTCCCTAACTCGCTGGATGTCTCCCAACAATCTGCTCAGTGGGATGCCCTTCACTCCTCGGGCCCCATCCACCGTAATCCTTACCGACGCCTCACTACTGCAGTGGGGAGCACACCTATAACACCTCACAACACAGGGCAAATGGTCGATCCAGGGGAGATGCCTTCACATAAACCTGTTAGAACTACGAGCAGTCAGAAATGCATGCCATCGCTTCTTACCACACGTAGTGGGAAAAGCAGTAAAGATAAGGACAGACAACATGGCATGCATGTATTACATAAACCGTCAGGACGGTGGAGATTGCACTCCCCCTGTGCGGAGGCAGTCAAGTTATGGAAGTGGTATATGTCACAAAACATTCAGCTATCAACAATATACTTACCTGGGAAACAGGATAGTACGGCTGACACTCTGAGCAGAACATTTCATGAAAACCACAATTGGGAACTTCACGAAGGTATTCTGAACCAAATCTTCCGACGCTGGGGTTACCCCACGATGGACCTCTTCGCTACACCTGCAAACACAAAATGCAAGAGATTCTGCTCCAGGGCAGGAATTGGCAAAGGGTCACTAGGGGACACATTCCTTACACAATGGGAAAAAATATGTGGTGTGCCTCCCCCCAATATCCATGACTCCACAAACTGAGACGAAAAAAAAAAGAGCAGATTTTATCATGATAAGACAACATGGCCAAGGCCTGGTTCACCGACCTGCTGAGGATGTCCGAAACACCGCTGATCGCGTTGCTAGGGAACCTCCTGTCACAGAACAAAGGTCGAACATTACATCCCCACCTAGACAGACTGCATCTTAAAGCATGGTTCCTTAATGGTTCAACAACATAGAGTGGTAGTGCTCAAACTCAGTGACATGTTCTTCTGAATAGCAGGAAGCCTGGAACGAAAAGAACTTACCTGCGGAAGTGGCATAGGTTCGCGATGTGGTGCCAAGGGGATACCAATACGCACACAGTATCCATTCTAACCATACTGGACTATCTGCTAAACTTAAAATACAACAAATTATCATACAATACTATTAAGGTGCATCTGGCTTCCATAGCTACATTGCACAAACCGATACATGAAATATTGGTATTCGTACATCCAATAGTGAAAAGATTTATGACGGGTATATAAAACCTGTACCCAGGCGTGAGACCTCCCACCAAGCCATGGGATCTTACCTTAGTCCTTAGGGCCATTACAACACCTCCGTTTGAACCACTGGTGACATACTCACGTCTACATGTCAATGTAGGTCGCCTTCCTATTTGTGATAACATCAGCGAGACGCGTCAGTAAGCTTCTGGCACTCATGGCACACCCACTTTACATGGTGTTTCACAGGGACAAGGTCTCCCTCAGACCACATCCTAAGTTCCTCCCTAAGTTTGCCTCAGTTCTTCATATGAACCAGATGATACATCTACCTACCTTTTATCCTGAACCACACAGTGATGCAAGACATGCTACCTTACATACTTTAGATGTAAGGTGAGCAATTGCCCTTTACTTAGACAAGATTAAGCCATTTAGGAAATCCTGGAAGCTCTTGTCTCAATTGCTGAGCGATCAAGAGGCAACGAACTCTCTAAACAGCGCCTTTCAAAGTGAATCTCCACATTTATCCATCTCTCCTACACACAATCGGGGGTAGACCTATAAACATCTAGACACATTCCACCAGATCAGTAGCTACATCAGCAGCCTTCATGGACAACATGCCCATCTTAGACATTTGCAAGGCCGCAACATGGGAATCAACAGATACATTTGTAAAACATCATGCTACTGACCAAGCATAAAATCTGGCACAGCTGTAGGCCTATCCGAATTAAAATCTTTAGGTCACAGCAATTCTGAAGGTCCCCCCGCCACTTAGGGTAACTACTTGGTAATCACACATCACCACAGCATCGCAAGCCTCGATCTAGAATGTGGTGGAGTAAGAAGGGGAAGCAGAGGAAGAAACGTTACATAAAACCATACCTTACTTGTTCCCTTACAAGTCAGTCATACCATCATCACTGTGTGTGGCGGGTGACTTTTGACAATTCCAGGAACTGGCAAAATAGTTGGCATGGTACATATATCCTTTGAGGTAAAAGGTACCAACCATGAGGCATTCTTCATGCTTCAGCTATCTCCAAAATTGCCCTGCCAGTTAATCAGGACATCTTGGATCCAGCCAAGGTGGTTTGGCAAACCTCAGCATTAGTAGCCCTGACTTGCAAAATGGCAGACAAAAAATATAATGTCCTTTCCAAGAACTCGGAGTTCCTTTTCACCCACCCACCACTCAACCCTGTTGTGGTGGACACAGTCAACTCCCGTGGCTGGCAACAGCACTCAAGAAATATGCCATATGATAAAGGCTGGAAATGCCTAGACCTGGGGTAAGCCACATTTTCTGATGCCCATACCAGCCCCGCCTCCCTGACCCCCAGCCACTGCCGACCCTCAGGCCCCCTCTGCCAAGAAAAAAAAAAAAAGTGTCTGCCATCTGAGAATTCAGCAGCCATAGCTGGAGTACACCACCAAAAGCTGCTTTGGGCAGCTTCTTTCAGCAGTGGTGGGGGGAGGAGAGAGGGAGAGGCGGTGTCCACAGGCATGTTGCCAAAAGAAGCTGTCCTGGATCGCTTCTTCTGGCAGCAGCTGAGGGGGTGTCCCCAGGCACACTACTGAAAGCCACTCCAGGTAGCTTCTTGTGGCGGCAGTGGCTGGTGGGCGGGGCAGGCACGCCACTGAAAGCCATTCCGGTTGGCTTCTTTTGGCGGCACTCCTGGGGACCCCACCCCAGTCACTGCCAAAAGAAGCTTCCCAGAGTAGCTTTTGGTGGCAGGAGCACCAGTTTTGGTGCCGCCACAGAGAGTACCACATGCTGCTTCAAATCAGCACACATGCCCAGGACTGCTGATCCCGGCCTAGACCTTTTCAGCAGGAAGACAAACTCATCAACTCCCTGTCATTTAGAACTGCCAGCTACTAGGCATTACTGGCCAAGTATGACTACACCACGATAAAAAACTCCACAATTTCATTGAGACATTGTCAGAAATCTCTCAGGGGGTTTTCAAGGCCTTTATCCATGAGAGACAGTTGGTGGCAAAGATGGCCCTACAATTGGCCCTTGATGCAGCTGATACAGTGGCAAGGTCCATCTTTATGCTTGTCGTGATGGCTTCATGGCTACACTCCCAAAAGAGGTGCAGACCATGGTGAAATACCTTCCCTTTGAAGGAGTGAATCTTTTGCTGAGGAAACCAACGCATCACTCCATTCTCTGAAAGATTCCAGGGCAACTCTCAGGTCTCTGGGCATCTATAATCTGGGGCAAAAGAGATGTTTTAGTGGTCAATACCATCAGAGACCATATTTGTCCTAATTCACACCTCAGTGCAGTTATGAGTCACAGAGAAAGAAAGAAATTCTCTAGATGAGGGCCCTCCACCCAACCACCCACTCAGAAGCACTTTTGACAGGCAGGTCAAGGCACCACAAGATCACTCCCACCCACCATCCACCATTTGTCCACCATCTGGCAACATTCTGCAGTACCTGGGGGTGCATAATCAGAGACAAATGGGTTCTGGAAATAGTCAGCTTTGGTTACTCCATCCACTTCCCCTTCTTCCCCCTCTACAACACCCTTCTCTATCCCTCTTCAGGGACCTTGTTTTCAAAAGTCTGCTACAGCAGAAAATAAGCCACCTCCTTTCGTAAGCAGCCATAGCACTAATACCTCAACATCTGCGAGGTAAGACATTCTACTTTTGGTATTTTCTAATACTGGAAAGAAAGGGCGGTTGGAGACCCGTCCTAGATGTCTGAGTTCTGAACAATTTTATCAAAGCTCAGAAATTCAAGATGGTGATCTTGTTGATGATCATTTCTTCATTGGAACAGGGAGACTGGTTTTTAGCTCACAACCTACAGGATGCCTACTTCCAAATAACTATATTATCAGCTCCTGAGGTTCACCATATGAAACTGTTATTACCAGTACAGACTCCTATCCTTCAGTCTGTCCTCAGCCCCAAGAGTTTTCTTCAAAGTCTTCCTGATAATAGCTATGCTCTTGAGGGATTATGATCAATCCCTTCCTGGATAATTGCCTTCTCAGGGCCAGGTCTCCACAGGAGGCTCATTGAACCAAGCACACGATACACGTTTGTAGAGCTAGGCCTGCAAATCAGTTCCCAGCTGTCAACCCATACACTCGTCCACCATCTGGAGTTTGTAGGGGTTGACCTGGATACTCTACAGGCCAAACTTTCCTCTCTCAGGACAGGTTCCTATCCTTAGTATTGCTCATAGACACAAATCAGTGCACCCCACAAGTGTCAGCCATAATCTGCCTCCAAATTCTGGAGCATATGGCACTAAGCACTGTGGCGGTCCTGCATTCCAGGCTTCACATATGATGGCTATATACATGGTTAGGCACCATATACAAGCGAAACATTATTGCTACCCCTCAAGGTTAGAGATTCCATGAATTTGTTGAGGAATCCAGCCGATGTTGCCTTTTCTCCTTTTCTCCAGATGCTGCCTGCACTACTTCTCACTACCAGTGGATCCCTTGTGAGATTGGGGGCATATCTATATGACCAGAAAATGGTCACGTTCAGAGACTTACTTACATCTCCATCTCCAGCTGAGAATGGAATGCCTGTGCTCATTTTCTCCCGGGCATAGCTGAATGATATAAAGATCCTTGTGGACAACATAGCATGCTTGTAACTGGAAAGTGGGAGCCAGATTGTCCTCCCAATGCTTGGAAGCAGTGAAACTGTGGAACTGGTACCTCGTGCACAATGTCACCCTATCTGCAGCTTACCTTTGTAGTGTGCAGAACTCAATAGTGGACAGTCTGAGCTGCAAGTTTTTTACCCTAAGCCTCACTGAAACAATATGGAAGCTATTCTACATATGCTAGACATCAGGAAAGTCTTGGGATTCTACCTTGATAGATCAAAACCCTTCATGAAGTCCCTTAGGCTATTCCTTTCCATTACAGAAAGATTTAAGTGTTCAGCTACATCAGCCCAAAGATCCAAGTGGATTTCAAACTGTATCTGTAATATGACTCCTCTGGACTCAATTCATATGACTCAACTCATAATTCTGTGAGATCAATCTCCTTATCTGTCACCATCCTTAAAGATGTCCCTGTCTCAGAGATCTGTAGAGCAGCGACATGGACATCAGTCCATACCTTTGAACCATCTTCAATTCCACAGTACTATCAACAGTGATTAATCTGACTCCAAAATACCAGCCTTCCTAAAGGGGCACTCCTGAGTAGTCACCTACAATGGAGCAATCATGGCGACATTACTCTAAGGAGAAGTTACTCACACTGTGCAGTAATGACATTCTGTGAGATGTGTGTTCCTGTGAAGAAAGATGCACTTTGGAATTCTAGTTATGACTTTGCAGTAAAGAAGGAAATGAGGAGGGTTAGCCCGTGCATGCTGCCTAGTCTTATGACCCAGCATGAGGAGAGACAGTGAATGTGTGGGAACAATGGATACAGTTATCTCCAATTAGCAACACAGGGGTGTTGATTCACCTACAGTGGATCACGCATGGGGGATATATCTTGCAAAAATATCGTTATTGCACAGGAAAAGTAACTTCAACCCTGCTGCCTCTTCCCTATTTGTTCCTGAACATTCTAGGGGTGTGGTGATGAAATAGTCACAGTTCTCCAGCTGCCTACAATCCTTCCAAACACTAACCATGACAGATCAAGAACTGTTCTGGAAAGAAGAATCCACATTCCTTCTAAGATGGAGCCAGTTGTTATAAGTTGGTGGCCTATTGCTGGAGTGGGTGGGTGAGGTCTTGAGGCCTGCATTTTGCAGGAGATCACACTAATATGATCATGCTGGTCCCTTCTGACCTTAAAGTCTATGAGTCTATCAGTTGTTTGTTAGTATAGATTTTATAGTTGTAAATTGTATTTGATGTTTTAGTTCTAGTAATGCTTAGTTTATTTTTCTCACTGATAGAAGAGTCATGGTGGATCTGAAGACAGAAAGAATAGGCTTTAAACAATGAGCCTTATGTCTGGTAGCATTTCCAGCATTAAATGCACACATTTGGTGCTTATGATATCTTGATGAGGGACCATTTGTCCTTCAGATGCTGTGTATGCCAGATTTTTACACCAAGAATGAGAAAGGACAGGCAGAAGCTGTTTGTCTTTAGGAAGCCCTTGCAGCAAGAGTTGTCAGATCCAATAAGGCAATGGGTTCTGAAAAAGAATCTAGACTGGCTTCAGCATCAAGCATATAAAAAACGGTGACTAAACACCATAAGGTACCATAATCAGTAACATCATCTTTGCTGGATCTGTTGTCAAAGAAGCTTCAGAAAAAAGACCCTAGAAAGAGAATCATAAGAAAACTGATCTGGGCACTGGGTAGGCCTATTACCCTGGATCTGGGGGAGCTAGATCTGTTAGTAAGCTCATGGATTCTGAGGTTCTGCTTATGAAGAAGAATGAGTCAATTACACCAGAGCTGTCCTGATCATTCCTTTATTGTTAGAACTCAAGTCTTCATTTAATCTGTTTCTATTGAGAAAAGTAGAAAAGTGGAAAAACAACAATTGTACATGCACCTAAGACATCATAAGTTTCTCAAGCTAGATATTTTTCCCTGGTTCCAGGACTATTATCATCTCCCCTTAGTTCCTTGTCAGATGTGAAATCACCAACTAGAAGGGGAGTCAGTATCAGGCTAATCTCAATTCCAGCCTTCCCTGAAAATGAAACTTTTGGGCTCTCAACTGATTCTTGAGCATCTTTATTACAATTGTTATGGATCAGATTTGGGTGTGGGCTATTAGTCTGAATGGAGAATGAGATACATCACCTTACTGGTAGACACAGTCTTTTAATGAAGATTCACAACAAATGCAAGCCACCTGATGATGTATGCAACCTTCAGTGCCACTGGAATCCTCGATCCTTTAGATTTGCAGAACATGGATCTAATAGTATTAACCAGATAAGGTGATCAATCTCTGGCAATTCACCAAAAATTGCTTTCAGATGCTGAAGAGCAAGTAGCCATTCAGGAATTTCCAGAATTATATCCTGAAATGGACATGCATACATCACCAGTTGAGAATATGAGGATTTCTTCAGCCATTTCTCCTTTGGAAGAAATTGTAGCTTCCCAAGAGTTAGTGCAGAGAATGTGTGCTACTTCAATATCTTGGATCCTTAATCTTCAGGTACTTTTAGATGATTTTTTGCAAAGTTCATCTGGATAAATCCTTCAGTCCAGTCCTTGCCCAAAAAGGGGACACGCTGTATTAGTTGCCTAAAGAAAGATTTTTGTATTTTCATGTATACCCATCACTTAATTTTCTAGTAGTAGAAGCTTCTATACAAAGATCCAGAGTTGGAGTGGTGCATTCCACACTACTAGATAAAGAATGTAAAAGAACAAAGGTCTTGGTGTAAGGAAGGTCTTTTCTTCTACTTTGGGTCTATAAGTGATGAATTAGTAGTGATGGTTGATTGCCAGTTTTATTTTCAGGACAAAATTTCTAATTTTATTGAACTGTTTGCCAGAGGAACAGAGAAAGCTGGCCAATGCCATCCTTTTGGAAGGAGTACAGGTAGCAAAACATTTTTTACATGCTACATTTGACTTTTAGACACTGCTGCCATAACTGCTGCTGAAAGAAACAGCTGATGCAAATATGTTTGGTTCAGATCATTTGAACCTAAAGCCAAAAGTGGAGCACCTACATTTCAATGGAGGAGGCTTATCCAACTCTAAGACAGATGAAATTTCAAAATATGAATGATACAATCTTCCTCTTTCTTCCACATTTAATATAAAAAGAAGGTAGTTCTCTGCTCAACACAAGCATTATCAACTATACCATTACAGAAGAAGAAATACTAAACTAAGAGCTATGAGCAAGCAAATATGTTGAACATAAAACCTCATATTTGACATGTAAATTGAGGACTGCAAACCAGTCTTCTCAGAGGCTCACTCTTTTGTCTTCAGAGACTGACTGCTCTTCCTTCTTTGGTGAAGGGGCTGAAAAGGGGGTCAGCAGGGTTCATAATTTCTTTGGGTTTAATAGTGATATAAGTGATCAAAATCCTGTCTAGTTCCTCAAAAAATGCATAATTTACATTTCCACTTCCAACCTTTTTCCTAGCATTCCTGGTTTTAATGCAAGTCCTCCTGAGATGACTTCTAGGAGCCACTGAGAGATGGTGGCTGCAAAGCTTTTATAGCTCCTGTGTCCGCTTCCTAAAATCCACAATCATCAGCAATTGCATCATTTTTTTACCTAAAATTCATCAAATATTATTCTGAAACTCTTTTAATCTAGTACCATTGTGGATGCTGCTCCATCTCCAGACTTTCTATAAAATTCTAAAAAGCAGAAACTGTTGACAGTCTTCTTGTAGCCAAGATGGCTCACCAGGGAGAGGCGGCCTTTCTGAGACTAGATGAAATCAGGGCCTGACTAAAACAAATCTCAAGAGAGCAGACTGTTTTAAGAAAAATGTATGAAGATGTACCTGAGATAAAAAATGTTACTTTACTCCATAAAGCTAACTCACAAGTCTTGGAATCAAGACTAGAGGAATCTAAGAATGGAATCTCTTCGCTGGTAGACACAATGGCTATGTCTACACTGGCAAGTTAGTTCAAATTCGAACTAACTAAAGCCATGGCTACACTAGGCTTTAGTTAATTCAAATTAAGGGCTTCCTTAATTCGAACTAAGCAGTTCGAATAGGGTATTCAAATTAAGGGGTTAATTCAAACTAACTTGTTCAAATTAATCAATGTGGCCATGTTAATTTGAACTAATTTCTTAGTTTGAAATTAACCAGACATTGAAATGAATGGGGATCACTAATTCGAACTAAGCAAGTGCTTGCTTAGTTCGAAGTAATGTTCCAGTGTGGCCATGCTAGTTTGAATTAAGCTAATTTGAACTAACTAAAATTAGTTCTAATTAGTTAGTTTGAACTAACTAATTCGAACTAATTTTAGCAAATATAGACATAGGCAATGAGTACCGTGTTTCCCCGAAAGTAAGACAGGGTCTTGCATTAATTTTTCCTCAAGAAGACACCCTAGGGCTTATTTTCAGGGGATGTCTTATTTTCGGGATGCATGGGTTGTGCAGATACACTGCATAGCCACGCCCATCACTAGGTCTTATTTTCGGGGTAGGGCTTATATTGTGCAAATGCTTAGAAATCCTGCTAGGGCTTATTTTATGGGTAGGTCTTATTTTCGGGGAAACACGGTACTATGAATATAACCTCAGAGCAACAGGAAAGGGTTATTAAAGCACTGCAAGAGAAGGTTAATGGTTGTGAGGAAAGATCAAGGAGAAGAAAATCTGAGGGGCTGAAAAAAGGAAGGCCCTGGGGAATTTTTATCCACCATGGTGCCAGTGCTTTTGTCTCTCCCCCATTCAGAACTTAGATATTGGGAATGCTCACTGCTTCCTCACACCAAAACTACTCCCAGAAACAAATCCCAGGGCCATAATTGTAAGAGTTTTAAAATACATTATTAAGAAACTCATTCTTTAAAAGGCCAATGAACTTAAAAATCGAACATGGAAGGGTGGACAATTTTCTTGGATTATACCAACGACATGGAAAAAAGGGCTACAGTCAATACAATAGATCAGGAGCGCTAGCCAACAGAGGATTGGATTTGGACTATTTCATTTCCTTCCCTGCTACTTTCAAAGTTAAAAAGGAAGGCAGGATACTTAGTTTTCTGATAGTATAATCAAATGAAAAATATCTGATCTCACTATAGCAATAGACCCCTGCAGAACGTAGACAAGCTATATAAAAACAAATTTACCAGATCAGTCACTGCAGTGCTGGAATCCAGTTCTCAGTCTAGCAATGAACTATACAGTATAAAGCCACCATTTTGTCTGCTCTTGGCCCCTTACTTTCATTTTTTTAATTTCCTGGGTTTGAGCCTGCAGAGGAGCAAGTGGATGGAGAGAAGGGTCTTTTGTTGTATTTTGACTCTCCATCCAAACTCAGGAAGCAGCTATGGGCTTTGACTACTACCATGGGCTATGTCTACACTTGTTAATTTAAGTCGATTTTAACTGTCAACTTAATGTGTCTACACTTAAAATGAAAGTCGACTTAAAGGGGAACTTAAAAAGTCGACTTAGAGCGTCCACACTGGATGCCTAGGTTGACTTCTAGGGGCTTAGCGGGACCTAGGGGAGGTCCACAGGAGTAGCGGGGGCACCCCTTGCCCAATGCCAGGGGGCTCAGCCTTTGCCCCATTGTACTTAGGTACAATGGGGCAAAGGGGGACAGGGACCCTGGCAGGGCATAGGGCAGGGTGGGCAGGGCTCTGCCCTGCCTTGTGGGGGGGCATGCCAGGCTCCCCCTGTACCCCCCCTGGCAGGGAGGGCATTGGCGTAGCCCTGGGGTAGCCCTAAGTCGACTTAGGGCTACCCCACATCTACGCTGGCTTAAGTCGACTCTAGGGAGTCGATTTAAGCCTTAGGTCTAATCCAAAGGAGGTGTTATAAAGTCGACTTAATTTTAATTAAGTCAACTTTATTTTCCTTAAGTTGCCTTAAGTAAGCTGCTTAAGTCGACTTAAGGAAACTGTAGTGTAGACGCAGGGTAAATTAAGTCGACTTAAGCAAGCTTAAGTCGACTTAATTTACCAGTGTAGACACAGCCATGGTTAGGAGGTTGGAGTGCTTACAATATAGATGTAGCTGCTTTGCTTGTATCTACCCTACCCCTTTGTGATTCCAATCACCAAGAACACATCTGCTTTTGTGATCCTGACTCTAAGCAAGTTGCTGAAATGGACATGGGGATTTTTTACACCCATGGATTGGCACACTTCAACAGGGAAATGTGATTCCCCCGCAATCTCCTGGAACATTCCTCCTTCCTAGTACCTTTTCTAACCCTTTCTCTCCACTTTTTTGTTTCATCTCCATCTAATTTCTTAGATTCCACTTTTATAGTAAATCTGGAAATATACAATCCATTTGCCTTAAAGGTACACTTATACCAGATCTAAACAATGTAATGACAATCTCAGTTTAATGATGAATCTTTTCAATTCTTCACCTGTAAAGAGATCTGCTCTCCTACAGTCCTATCCAAGAATAATAGTTATTATTGGTGATGAGTCACTAAATTACTGAGGCTGTATTGTTACGAGGCTGTCATGTATTTTCTCAATGATTGTTCAGGTTCTTTTCTTTAGTTTTTATTTTTGTTAAATGAATAGAAATAAATGTTATGTAGACCGTGATGAGGTTAAGTTTATTGAGTAATGGCATTTATACTATAATCCAGTGTGGACAAGGTTCTAGGAATGAGAGTTTAGGCAAAACTGTTCTGCAATTGAACCCTTATCTGAAATGATCCACTTGTGTTGAAATAAGGATATTTAAACAATTTGTGTAACTTTCTTACAGGTCCACTACAGACTTGTTCTACACCCTTTTTTCTTTTTTTGTGAATAGTGCAGAAACCACGCCTTCCTTTAATATGAGACTATTTATGCTTCATAAAGTTAAAGGGAAATCATTTGAGTGGGGTATTTTTGTGGGGGAGCAGGGGCAGAAAGAGAGCGAGTAATGAGGCCACCCCTTATAAAACCCTTGAACTTAGGTCCTGTTGCAATTTGGATAAAAGTCATGTATGTTTGTGATCTGTGGTCAGTTTTCATCACTTCATTTCTTTTTCTCAAGTTTTTCTATTTCCTGCATTATACCAATCTTTTCTCTTTTCTGGTCTGCCATACACTCTCCTCTTTCCCTCTCCTTCATGTCCCCAGAGCAGTGAGGGGGAAACCAGATACGCTGTTCCTTGTTCTGGAACTAACAATGGCCTAAGCAATGACTCTTTTGATGCACTTGATAAAGAGATATTTGACCTAAGAAGTCCTTCTAGGTAATATTATAAATTGCATTCCCTGGAGCACCAAAGAAATTAATCACCAATTGAAAAGAAAAAGAATTACCACTCTCTGAAAACATTCAAAGCAGGTATCTTCCTACAGGAAACCCACCTTAATGACTTGTAGGCAGAGAAATTTAGGAGGGGTGGATGGGGAAGGAGTATTTAACAATTTCTTCTCTGCAGCCAAAAGAGTAGGAATATTGTTTAATAAAAGACTTCAAATTCTAGAGATAAATAAAGATGAGGAAGGTAGATTTTTGCTAGTGAAGGCTGAAAGCTCATTCCATGTATACCTTAATTAATCTCTATGGACCAACAAAGAAAATCCAAGTTTTTTCTGAAGTAATTACCATGCTACTAAAATAAATCATACCAGGAGATTTTAATGAGGTGCCAGACCCTTTTTTTTAGACAAGTCAGGCTGGCCCCACTGTACATAGTCACATGCTAGGAACATTAAAAAAGGTTATGTGGAAGAATTGGGGTTAAAAGAGGTATGGCAGTTGCAGAATCCTGTCCTGCAGGATTTTACTTTTTTCCCCCTTCCCCACATGCACATTCACAACTAGATTTCTTTTTGATTTCTATGAATTTAGTAGACTCTATGCTAAATAATGAAAATAAATTTATCATGATCTCTGATCATGCCCAATACTATAATTTCTCCCTCCCGATACAAATTGGACTTGTAAAAGATGGAGATTGAACTTCTCTTATCAAAAATTAAAATTTTCAGAACTATGTCACAGAAGAAATGTGTTTTATCGTCTAAACAAATGATATACCAGAAAGATCCTGATCCATCATTTGGTGTACACTAATAGCTTTTATTAGGGGCAGGATCATTTCCTGCTCAGCAGTTAGGAAGAGAGCTAGCTAGGCTCAGTTCCTGGAATTAATCAAACTATTAAAAGGTATGGATTTAGAATGTGCAAACTACCCATCTGAAGAAAATCTTAAAATCTTAAATCTTTGATACGAAGTAAATAGGCTGACTTTAGTATAAGATGAATTTGCTTTTCTGAGATTCAAACCATATTGGGGGGGGGGGGGGGGGATCAGGAGACAGAGTGTGGAAAATTCTCACATACAGATTAAAAGTGACATGTCAGAGATCCCAAATAAATATCACTCAAATCTGAAAAAGGGCAGATTCTTACTAATCAGCAATCAATTTTTGAAGTTATACCCATCTCTTTACAGTAATGATTCATGACCTGACCCAAAAGAACTGAATAATTTGATTAAACCACCCATAAATTTCAGAAGAATAGCAGACCAGGCTGGCATTGGCCTTTCCCTTGTAATCAGAGGAAATGATCAAGGTCATGGAGGAAATGAGTCTGGGCAAGACTCTCAGCCCTGATGGCCTGCTATGCAGGAAATCCTAATTAGTGTACCACTAAAATTGGGTAAGGATGTGCAAGAGTGTAACAGCTACCCATCTCCTGAATCAACACAGGTATAAAAATATTTTTAAAATACTGGTTAAGAGGCTTGAAAAAGTCACCTTAGTCACATGGGCTATGTCTACACTGGCAAGTTAGTTCGAATTAAAGAAGCTTAATTCGAACTAATTTAAGCCATGGCTACACTAGGCTTTCATTAGTTCAAATTAAGGGCTTCCTTAATTCGAACTAATACATTTGAATATGCTATTCGAACTAAGGGTTAATTCGAAATAGTTCGTTTGAATTAACCAATGTGGCCATGTTAGTTTGCTTAGTTTGAACTAACTGGCCCATTGAACTCGATGCAATTCGCCATGAATGGCACTTGCTTAGTTCGAACTAAATTTTTCTAGTTTGAATTAAGTTAATTCGAACTAACTAAAATTAGTTCGAATTAGTTAGTTCAAATTAATTAATTCGAACTAACTTTAGTAAGCGTAGACATAGCTGTGGGGTTTACTTTTAAAAGGAATGGTTCAGATAACACAGGTCAGTTGATTAAAGTTATAGCATTCCATTAATATTCTAGAAATTCCCATGCAATAATTTCATTTGATGCAGAGATGCACCTTTTGACGAGAGTGAACTGGTCATACCTGTTTCGTAGCCTGGATAAATTTGGATTGAGGAAATCCTTCATTTCATGGATAAAGCTATTGTATTTGAAACCTAACTCCCATACCCTAACTCATAATACAATATCTCTCCCACTCATGTCCCCCCCATTTTTATCTGTTGTGACGAACTAGACAGGATGCCCCTTATCTCCTCCCTGCTGTTTAGTCTAGCATTAGAACCTTTTACAGCATTTATCAGGGAATAGCAAAGTATTCAAAAGATCAAATCAGGGACTCAGGAGACAAAAATCCTTCTATATGAAGATGGCATCCTCCTATTTATTAAAAATGTGGGTCAGTCTATCCTATGAACAATAGATAACTTTAGTAAACTCTCTGGCTATAAGATAAATTAGGATAAATTGGTACCAATGAAGATGTCATTGAATTCAGTTGAAAGTGGCTTTCTATAGGGACATTTAGATGGCAACTGACAGACCTCAAATATTTTGGCATCCTGTTCCTTAAAACATAGCTCCATGAGTCATTCAGTTAGCGAATTATTTAAATAGATGGCAGGCACTACCTCTCTTCCTCTGGAGACAAATAAGCATAATTAAAATGAATGTCCATCTCAGGATCTTCTTTATTCTGAATTCCCTTCATATCCATATTCCTCCTTTTTATTTTACCAAAATCAACAATGTGCATCGGTCCTTCTTGTGGGTTGCAAGTAACAATCCAGAATTCTGTAACAAAGATGGCAGCTCCCTACCAAAACAATTGGTTTTAGATTTCCTAATTTTAAACTTGGCCATTAGGCAATATCTTAGCCAAGCAGTACAGTGGCTCCTTCTCTCATGTTGTAAAGGCTCCGATTGGCTCCATCTGGAAGCAGAAGTGTTTGTTCTTTCATCCCTTTCCAATGTGCTGCACTCTGAGTAATATCAGTTCCCAACAGAATAATTATCAACTACTGTGGTAGTCAGAAATATTTGGCATACAATGGCTACTAAATTTCAGATCACCCTGTTTGCATACCAAGACCTTCAGCTAGGGTAACTCAAAACTCTGTATAGCAGGCAACTGGCCCATTTGGCCAGATAGGAACAGGAAAGGGATTTTGACCATCAAGTTAGCTTGTTAAAAGTCAGTTTTAAGTTAGAGACTAAGAAGGAGTGGCAATATATTCAACTTAAACATTCCATCTCCCATCTGTTTGGCTCAGTGTTTGTGCTGCCCTTGATCCAGCTGACCTGGTTTCATTTTTCCACATATTATCCAGATTGCCAAGACCTATGGCCACACAATATTGCATACACACTTGGCCAGCACATTTGAATTAAACAAGGATTCCCTAAAAAAGAACGAGGAGGAGGAACTTGGCCGATTTCCCTCTGCTAACTAATGGAAACAAATTTCAGCCAGTGGTCCAAACTGTTCCTTGGATTTCTGTTTAAGATTAATCCAGCAAAAAGTCATGTGGAAGGTGCTTTGGACCCCTCTCCGACTGTTCAGAAATAGGAGCTACTAAGTCAGACAGTGCTGTGCTTATGCAGCTGCTAACTTAATTCATACACTCTGGTAATTCTCTTATACTTGTGTGTTTTGGGCAGAACTTCCTTGCAGAGTTAATTTTTTTCCTATCAATGAGATAAAATTGTTACAAGCTAGCCTTAAATGTAACCTTGATGGATGTTAATTGGAAACTGAATAATTCTAAAAAACTTTGGCTCAGCAGAGCACTAATAATTGCTGAAAGACTAATACTAGTGAATGGAAATCCAAAAAGTAACCACCAATTGAAGACTAGCACAATATTGTAAGCTTGGCCACCATGAAAACAATTAGTATACTGTAATCAGTAAGCAAGAAAAATTCTCAGTAATAAGCGATGCTTTCCTGGTGATACCTAACATGATCTTGTTAAATGCATGGAGCTTCCCTCTCTACTCATTTCCTTCCTTTGCCCTCTCTATCTCTTGCCTCTGAATTTTGCTTCTATTTTATTGTTAATATTTTTTTAACTAGCTGGACTTTTATAAACTGTCTTCATTTGTAAACGGTGTGATACAAATAGATTTATTTGAACCATATTATATATTATTAAATGTTTCAACTGTAGCTAAGGTTTGGTCGCAAATGGTTAATATATTATGAAAAGTTGATAGGAAGAAAAAAAAGTAAAATCCTGACAACCTGAGGGCTTTTTTTTGTTGTTGCGTTCCTCTGCTGCATGGGTCATTTGTTGGTTTAAAGTAGAGCAAGTTCCAGAGAATCCACCATTTAAAGTCTTTAAATAATGATTTGAAAAGGGTAACTCAGCCAGAGGTTACGCATTTATGCAGGTCAGACTAGATGATCGCAGTGGTCTCTTGTGGCCTTAAACTCTGAGTCTATGAGCTATTTGCTCTTTATAGACCAGGCTTGTAAAATACTGAGACAGGAATCAGTACTGATCTGGGGAATAATATACTACTGATACTAAAATGAATTTAACTAGAGAGGAGTGTCCCTACCAAAGGAGGACCCACGATCCAAGGTATAATCTCTGCTGAAAGTTCTCCACACAGGAAGAGATTGTAAGTGATGTAACCACATTTATTATTTTTTCATATATTTTTAATAATAAAATAGTCTTAGTAATGGTGATTTCTTTGCTTGCTTTATTTGTGATGTCCCAAGCGGCATGGAAAGAATCACATGTAACTAAAATAGCGTGAGTCAGTCCCTGAATTGACACTGAGGACAGTTATTAAGATTTGCCCTACAATTTCTTATTTCTCTAGACTATCTGTTTTGGTAATTTTTGTAGTAATTTTGGAGATAAAATTACTTTATGCTCAACAACTTGAAACACCACTTTTTACCTCAACTTGTCCTGTACATTGCATTTTTATACATATATATTATATTGTTTTTAGGCTTAATGTGTATAGCATTTTGAGATCCTCTTCTCTCTATGTCTTTGGAACAGATCTTTCTAGAGTGGGTATATTACATTGCTATAGGGAAGCAGTTCCCAACCTTTCTGAGTGTAGGGAGCCCTTTTTAATCTCCAAACAGTTTGTGGACTACCCCATGCTACTGGTTGTTTTTTACACTCTGTTTTTATGCAAATCTATCACAATAACAGTAGACCCTATGTACTCAGTAATAATTTCCTTGATGAGGATGTTATTTTTCTTTTCTGCAGATCCCCTGAAGTAGCCTTCAAGGACCACTGAGGTCCACAGCCCACATGTTGGGACCTCCTGCTTTAGAGGGTGTAGATTCTGCTAACACAATCGCTGTCGTGCTCAATCTAAACTATGTTAAGGTGAAATTATACCACTATTTCTCTTTTCATATTGTCTTTTGCTTTTATCCTGTCAATCCTGGTATCATAAATTATCCTTTAACTTATAGTGACAGAACTGAGAGGGGAGAGAGAGAAAGAATAATGCCATTCCCTACAAGTCAACTGAAAAACGTACACAAAATTCCTGATGCTTTTGTCTTGTCCTCCTATCCAAGCCCAGCACAGGGCAGCTGTGGAGAGCAAACTCCTTGCAAAAAGGCCAAGGTGCTCTTTTGTGCTGTCAGATGATGTGCAGAAGGAAAAGTTGAACAACATACGTGAGCACAACCTGATGGAAACCCACTGACTCCCTGAATTGCAGTCTAATATCCTGAAATGCCCAGGGTTTGGGGGCAGTCCAGAACAGTTATCAAGGGTACACAAGTGAATGGGTAGCCAGCAGGACAGTACATATCAGAAGCAGCCTGGGGCAGTGTTCAATAGCCAGAAGATCCAGTCTGAGGAACCAGATCATTGGATTAGGGAAGCACAGTTGGATGAAGCAGCAAAGCAGGGGCAGATGAGTCAGTCTGGGGAGCAAATAGCAGCCACTAGTTAGTTGCTCAGACTGCTTCCTCTTCTTGGTGGGGCCTTCATAGAGTCCAGGTATCCAGTGAATGTGCTGAATGAAGTTGATCTAAGGCAAATGCACTTGTGGCTTTTATAATAATTGGGTTTGGATGTTAGTGTGGGAGGGGAGGGGGTGTCATGAGGTTATCTGACCCTAGGTCTGGCTCCTGGAAGAAGACATGAGAATCCTGGTGTGAGCTTCACCTTCTCTCATAAGGTTGGAGCTGCCCTGTATGGTACATTTACCATAGGTGGTTAGATTGTCTGCTGGTGAAACATGTCTGTACAGTTGAGGTAACAAGTTCAATACTAAAGCTGTTCAGACAAACACCTCTTCTAAATTATTGTTAAAAAAGGAGGGTTATATTTGGATGTTCTTCCCATCAGTTCACTTCTGTAAAATTAATTGCCATGCAGTCCCTCCAGTTTTTCAGGGCCACATAGGAGCTGATGCAAAGGCCAATGAAATCAGTGAAGTATTTTCATTATCTTAAAAGAGATTTGAATCAGGCCTTTTTTGCACACTATACAATTTGTTTCACCTATTCAGAATGGGGAGAAGATATTCATGATAGTCAGGCAAGTTATTGGCATTTTAAAAATGGCATATTACATTTCAGATTTCAATTAAAGATAATTTCTTGGGACATAAGAGCTCATGTGCAAGAAATTTTAAGTACTTGGCCTAAATGAAGCAGGCAATGGATGCATCTTGATCACACTGTGTACAGACTCATACACTAACGAAAGCACAAAAAAAAGACAAATACTTTTTTTTTTTATTATATGGTCCTTTATATTAAAATATTATTTTACTCAATGTTCACATTTTGCAAGAAAGCACACTTGGCAAGTTTATAGCACAGCTCAAGTCACTGTAACTCCAAGTCAAAAGCACTTAGTAATTCCATGTTTAAATGCCCTTAAATATGAAGGAAATCTGAAGATGAGAACCAATCTGAGAAACAGGTTTTAAAATGGAACATTCATTTATTGGTTAGACTTGCATACAGAATTTAACCCAATGTTTAAAGAGTTAGGTACATTGCAAAATCCCCAATAGTCATTTTTTAGCTCTCCAGCATTTAAAAATGAGTGGGTACAACATAGTAAAATAAAATAACTTTCCTCTTTGTGTACATTGCCTTAAATGATTGACAGAATGGGCTAATTCTCCTCTGCCTTCCACAGCTTTGATGGCAGTGTAATCCCCGTGACTTAAGTAGGGTTGCTCTGGAATTTTTACACCATTGAGCTAAGTTGAGAATTGAGCCTAGTGTTGTCCTATGAAGATAACTAGCTAATTAGTTAAATAGACATTTTACTTACCCATCACCAAAAATACCATCTCACTGGAATCTTACTCTTGGGTCTTGTGCTCCCAGCATGGTAGGTAAAGGGATGAACTTCCCTAACATGACTTTTGGCAGCCTGAAGTAGCTCAGTAGAAGACACAATAGTAGTTAAAATGCCAGTACCTCAAGTTCCTGTCAGCCAGTTTGTGAAGTGCTAAGGAAACACAATTTCTTTCTATAAGCTAATTGTAAAAATGATTTATTATTCAGTAGCTGTTCCTGGAAAGACCAACTGCCACACCAGCTCTTCATTTCAAGCAAATTCCTCAGTTACTATGAGCACTATAGTAGTTAAATTTGGAAATCCAGCTGTAAATAGAGATTGTCCTTGACTGCTACTAGTTGCTGAAATATACAGTGTGAAGTAACTTGCTTTACTAGTATCTCAGGGTCCAGTGAAATTGTCTTGTGCATAATATCAAAATTGTTGTTGACATCAAACTTATTTGTAGCATAGTAAGATAACACCTGTTCCTTGGAAAAATCCTTTTTGCCAGATGGGATATGTGAGATCCAGTACTGAGGTGGGAAGTTTTTGAGTAAAGTCATATCTGCCCAGGCTCCAACTGTGTCCAGAGGATAAATTGGGGTGGGGTTGGATAAATTATCATAACCAGTGTGATTCCAGCAATCAAATAGTGATATGAACCGATTCCTGGACACTTTTCAAATGATGTTTTTGGTTAGCCAGTTGTCCAGAGAGGGGAATGTGTACACATAGCAAGAAACAACTGGATTTCCAGCAATGTGTTTTTCTGAGGCTCCCAAGAGCTTTCAGAGCAGGAGGAGAAGGGACAATATGGAGGGTTTCCTGAAAACCAGGTTATGTAGCTCTTCTAGTTATTACTCAGAATATGTATTAGAGGTGAGATTCTAGGGCCAATGAGTAAAAGGCCTGAATTCGCCATCTGAGAGGAAGATCCCTAGAAGTTGTTGTAAGTAGCAGACTGCCAAACATTCTGAAGCCTTTCAAAAACAATTTGCGCTCAGAATCCATGTCCTTCCTGGATTAGATTGCAAGATCTTCAGGGGATGGGCTGTCTTTTATTTTGTTTTTATAGTGCCTAGCACAGTGGGTCTGCAATCTTAGTTGGGGGCCTAAAGTGCTACTGTAATACAAATAAATAGTGTTTGATAGTGAAGGCTTGTGTGGAAGAATGGGCCCTTTGCTGACAGAGATTGTTAGGCCCTCATGCTGTCTTCTTTTAAGGAAGCATCTTGGGCCCACAATCATATGTCCAAAAGCCTTTGGGCTTGATTCCTTCTCTTATTGCAAGAAGACAACCATGACTGGTTGGTAAGAACTGCCCCCTATGAGAAAGGGACATGGATCAAGTCTTCTGGCAAGGAGTTAGAGAAAGAGGGGAAGACACTACAGGGGAAATAACTGGGGAGACAGATTTCCTGCTCCCAAATCTCCTCAGTTTCATTTATTGCATCAGCCCTGGGCCAATCCCTCCAGTGTTGTGAACATGGATTTCCAGTGCTGAGCACATCACAGATTCCCCCCCCCCTCATTTTTTTCTGTAGCTATATTGGCTCCTTGTAATGGGAGTGAGAGCCTGTGTATGCCAGAGAGGGCAGCAGAGTCTGGAAGTCAGAGACGGGGAACAGAGAGGGGCTGAGGAGGGGCTATTTGTACAGTCATTTTTCTGCCCGTCCCCAAAATTTCCCCCAACCTCTCCCTTCTCTTTCTCGATTACCAGGGGTCCCCAAACGCAGCAAATGGTATCACCAGAGCTCAGGGCAGGCCTACCAGAGCTGATACCCAGGGCAACAGCCACTGTTCTCCACTCTGTCTTGCAGTCAGAGAGCAAAGTCAGGACAGCGTTGAAGGCAGTGCTGCCCACCAGCAATGAAGAAGATTACTTCTCTGCTTGTCCTGGCGGACAGTGCTGCCTGCACAAATCAGGCACAAATGCCCAGTTTTGGTAAAAAAGTAGGCACAGCTGGGACAGAGCTGAAAAAGGGGACTGTCCCAGCCAGAATGGAACCCTTGGTCAGTTAATCTTCAAGTCATCAGGACCTGATGAATTACATCCTAAATATCTGAGCCATTAGTGATTTTCTTTGAGAAGACATGGAAGAAGGGAAAGATTCCACAGGACTGCAAAATGGTGCTATATTTGCTCCTCTATAAAAAGGGGAATAAAGGCAACTCAGGGAATTACAGATTAGTCATCTTAACTTCAGTCGGAAAGACAAGCAAATTATTAAGCAATCGGTTTGCAAACACCTCAAAGATAATAAGTTGCTAAGGAACAATCAGTATGGATTTGTGGAAAACAACTTATGGCAAACCAACGTACTAGCTTCCTTTGTAACAAGCTTGTGGCTAGAGGTGAAAGAAGAAGATGTGGAATATTTGACTCTAGTAAAGCTTTTGATACTGTCTTGCATGTCCATCTCAAACAAACTAGGGAAATACAACCTAGATGGAGCAACAGGTGGGTGCGTAGCTGGTTGGAAAATTGCTCACAGAGAATAGTTATCAGTGGTTCAGAGTCAAGCTGGAATGGCATATCAACTGAGGTCCTGCAGAGATCAGTTCTGGGTCTAGTTCTGTTCAATATCTTCATAAGTGATTTAGATAATAGCAGAGAGCGTACACTTACAAAGTTTGCAGAGATACCAAGCTGGGAGGGACTAAAAGAGCTTTGAAGGATTGGGTTCAAATTCAAAATGATCTAGACAAACTGGGAAACTGTCTAAAGTAAATAGTAAGAAATTCTAGAAGGACAAATGCAAAATATTCCATTTAGGAAGGAACAATCCTTCCATACAAAATAGGAAATGAAAGCCTAGGAAGGAGTACAGTAGAAAGAATCTGAGGTCATAATGGATCACAAGCTAAATACAAATCAACAATGTAACACTGTTGCCAAAAAATAAAACATGATTCTGGGATGTATTAGCAGGAGTATCGTAACCAAGACAAAAAGTAATTCTTTCGCTGTACTCCACACTGATTCAGTGTCAACTAGAGTAATGTTTAGTTCTGGGCGCAATATTAGAGGAAAGATGTGGACAAATTAGAGAAGGTCTAGAGAAGAGCAACAGAAGTGATTCAAAGTCTAGAAAACATGAGCTAAGATGGAAGATTGAAAAAACTGGGTTTGTTTAGTCTGGAGAAGACTGAAGGCAAACAAATACATAAATGGGTTTTACAAGGAGGAGGGGGAAAATAGCTCTTGTTATCTTCTGAGAATAGGACAAGAATTAATGGGCTTAACTTGCAGCAAGAGCAGTTTAAGTTGGACATTAAGAAAAACTTCCTAATTGTCAGAGTAGTTAAGCACTGGAATAAATTGCCATGGGAGGTTGTAAAATCTCCTTGATTGGAGATTTTTAAGAGCCGGGTAAACAAGCAGCTGTCAGAAATGGTCTAAATCAATGGTTCCCAGGTTGGGGCCTGGGAGCCAAAAGTGGTCCACAGATCCCTTCCTGCTGACTGCAGAAGGAAGCTATGGCCTAAGGACCCAAGCAGAGTGTATTTCCATGTGGCTAAAAGACTGGGGCAGGCTCCTTGCTGCAGCCAAGAGGATGGGAGATCAGCACTTTCCTCTTCCAGCTATAGCAGAGAGCAAAGTGCTCTGCCTGGGTCCCTAGGTGATGAGGTTCCTGCTGCAGCCATAAGGAGGGGAGCATGGATCTTCCATCCCCCTGGCTGCAGAAGGGAACCACTCTCTAGGGACCCAGGCCTTGTACACACTACAAAGTTATTGCGCGATAAAGCCCTTTAATGCGCAATAACAAACAGAGCGTACACACACAACTTACAGTTATTCCGCGTTAAGTCCCTTCTTTTTGCGCAAAATGTAAACCACCTAAACGAGCGTGGTTGCTGCTAACGCGGAATAGTTGTTGCGCGATGGCCAGTGTGTGTACGCTTATCGCGCAATGTGAATATAACGGAAATGGCCCACAATTCAAATTCCATCCCTTCTGCACTTCCGCCTGTCCTCTATCGTCGTGACGTCATTTTTCCCGACCTCCTCTTCTGTCCCGCGAATTTTTGAATTCACCACTCTCCCTTCTGCCTCGCTGTTCGGTGCTGCTGCCTCTGTGTGCTTCGCTCGCAATGTCGTCGCGCCGCAGCAAACGAGCTCCAGCCTGGACAGCAGCAGAGGTGATGGACTTGATCGGCATCTGGGGAGAGTCCGCCGTGCAGTCACAGTTACGTGGCAGCCGGAGGAATTTTGACATTTTCGGTCAAATATCCAAAGCCATGACCGAAAAGGGGTACGAGCGAGACACCCTGCAGTGCCGGGCAAAGGTGAAGGAGCTGCGGATAACATTTCACAGAGCCAGAGAGGCTAACCGGCGCTCTGGCTCCGCGCCAGCAACGTGCAAGTACTATAAGGAGCTGGAGGCGATCCTGGGCGGCGATCCCACAACCACCCCGAACTGCACGGTAGACACCTCGGAGACTGCACCCCAAACAGAGAAGGAAGCAGAAGGCGACGAGGCAATTGTGGACGAGGAATCAGAAGAAGAAGACTACGAGGACGGAGAGAACGGAGCCACTGACCCGGGGAGCCAGGAGTTATTTTCCACCCAGCCAGAAACAAGCTCCACTGATTCCTTCTCCACGCCTACCCAGGAATCATCAGAAGGCAGCTCTGGTAAGTCCCGTTCGCAATGTCCTCTATTCTAGGTGCTACAGCTCAGCGTAGACATGGTTTTTTTGCAAGGGGTTTTTGTTTTCGGTGTCCTCAGTTCTGTTCCTTACAGAACTGTAAAGGTGTTACTAGCATTACTTAAAAAGGTCATCGATGTATGCCTCGATTTCCAAGTAGTCGTTCCCTTTCAACTCACTGAACGCGTCATCCAAATATTTCCAGAGTCTTCTCTTGAGATTACATGGTAGAGCATTCCTTTGCACTCCACCATTCAGGGACACTCTTCCTTTCAGACTCGCAAGCACTCCTGCGGGCAACATTGCTGCGCACAGTCCTGCAGCGTAAGGTCCCGGCTTGAAGTCGGCAACATGAAGGAGGTGCATTCTCGCTTGCAGAGGCACTCTAAGCAGTGTGAGATCTGCCTCTATTTCAGCCATCTCGGGCACGGGATCAGAACTTGGTGTGGCAATAGTCAACTCTCCGTTGTACTAGCTCTGCAACCCGTACCAAGCTTTGGGAAATCTGTTACCGCCCCCCCATAGGTCCCCTCTTGTGTATTGAAGGAATGTGTGGGGAGAACAACATCATTTGCTCGTGACCGTGGCGAGAACAATAGCGGCATTCTACATTTTTCATATCTGAACAGGAATGACCTTCGGTGGACAGTCTACAGCTGCAGCTGAGCGTCTGAGGAGGATAAGGCGGAGGCCTCGCAGGAGCAAGGAAGACGTCTTCCAGGAGCTCATGCAGTTCCATGAGGCTTCTGCGAGGGAGACAAGGCAATGGAGGAGGCAGTGCAGGCAGGACAGGAGACAGAGCAGTGCGAGGAGAGAGCAGCAGAAGGATGCCCTGATAGGCATCATGCAGGAGCAGACCAACCTCCTCAAGACCATGGTCGGTCTGCTACAGGCTCGCACCCCCCATCATCAGCCTCATATGCCTTTCAGTGCATCCACGCCACATTCCCCCCCCAGACAGTTTTTAGACCACCATGGACATCCATGGTGTAACCCTAACAGAACCCCTCCCCCAACATATGTAGTTGAGTCCCGCACCTACACCCACCTTTAGTCCCTACTCCCCTCAAACCCGAGTTTTGATCAATGTTAATTAAATAAAGTTGAATCCTTGTTAAACTTAATCAGACTTTCTTTATTTGTTTCATTAATTTAACATTAACGGTTTTTGATTCAATGAATGTTTACAGGGGAAAAACACAAAATTTCTAAAGCTTAATTTTTAACAGTTGAAACATATAGGAAATGGTTAGTAACTATATTCAAAGGTACAATTTTAACCAACAGTACTAAAATGGGTTTTTAACGCATCCCTTATGCGAACTGCCCTTAGCTGCGCCCCCCGGATACCCCTCGTGTCTGGTTGCTGGTAGGCATTTTCCAGACGTTGTGCCTCAGTGGTCCAAGAGTTCCTGAATCTCTCCCCCCGGCTTTCACATATATTGTGAAGAACACAGCAAGCCGAAATAACTAATGGGATCCTGTCCTCGTGGAGATCTAGCCTGCCATACAGCGCTCTCCAGCGCGCTTTTAAACGGCCAAAGGCACACTCCACAACCATTCTGCATCTACTTAACCGGTAATTGAAACGCTCCTTGTCAGGATCCAACTTCCCGGTGTACGGCTTCATGAGCCATGGCATCAGTGGGTAGGCGGGGTCCCCAAGTATCACCACTGGCATCTCTACACCGCCCACAATTATTTTCTCGTCTGGAAAAAATGTGCCAGCATGTAGCCTTCTGAATAGTCCAGAGTTTCTAAAGATGCGTGCATCGTGCACCTTTCCAGACCAGCCAGCATTAATGTCCATAAAGCGACCACGGTGGTCCACCAGTGCCTGTAGAACCATCGAAAAGTATCCTTTCCTGTTGATGTATTCAGAGGCAAGGTGGTCGGGAGCGAGAATAGGGATGTGAGTCCCATCTATTGCACCCCCACAGTTCGGGAAGCCCAACTCATTAAATCCTGCGATGATCTCCCTCACGTTTCCCGGGGTCACCATCCTCCTGAGCAGAATACGGTTGATGGCTCTGCATACTTGTGACAGTGCCACTCCAACGGTCGAGCGTCCAACCCCAAACTGGTTTGCGACCGAGCGGTAGCAGTCTGGAGTCGCCAGTTTCCAAAGTGCGATAGCCACACGCTTCTCCACGGTCATGGCGGGTCTCATCCTCGTGTCCTTGCATCGAAGGGCAGGGGCAAGCTCCTGGCATAGCTCCATAAATGTGGCTTTCCGCATTCTAAAGTTCTGTTGCCACTGATCATCATCCCACAGCTGAAGGACGATTCGTTCCCACCAGTCTGTGCTCGTCTGCCGGGACCAAACACGGCGGTTCAGGCTGTGTTGCTGGTCCGCGAAACTGATCAGAATGTCCGTTTGGTTTTCAATGCTGTCATCATCCGAGACCGAGTCATCCGTGTCATGCTCCGAATCATAGCCAAAGGCAAACCGCAACAGAATCTGGGCTGTGTTCACAATGCTGAAGGCAGCATTCAAGATCACAGCTGAATCCATGTCGATTCTGAAAAGGCAGTGCCGAGAAGAAGGTTGCTTCAATTTGAAATTCGCGCTCGTTGCTATTGGCAACCGCTGGGTAGCGTCAGTAGCGGAATGCACCACGGGAGATGATACTGGGGACTCTGGGATACGTACCCACAATCCCCTTCGCTTTCCTGGAGGACTGCGCTCAGAAGGGGGGGGGCTTTGTTCCGTTAGAGCAAGCATAGTGTGTACGCGATCTCGCGCAACAACAGCCACGGGAGAATTAATGCGGAAGAGGATTATTGCGCGTTAAAAATGGTAGTGTGTACATAGCCCCAGGTGGAGCACCCAGGGCTACAGGACATGTTCAATTTCCCTGCTGCAGCCAAGGAGATGAGAGATCAGCAAGGAGGAAGCCTCTGTCAGATTGCATTGGGGTCTGCGGGCAAAGATTGCTGGCCCTTTATGGCTGTAAAAATTATATCTGTAGCCCTTGGGCCAAAAAGTTTGGGAACTGCTGGTCTGATAATAGTCCTGCTTTGAGTGTAGGGGACTGGCTTAGAAAACCTCTTGAGGTCCCCTCCAGTTCTAAGATTCCTGAGTCTGAACATTCTTCTGCTGTCAACCAATGCTATGAAACTCACGGGCAACTTTAATTCTGGAATTTCCTAATTTTTGAGTGCTTGACTTGTCAAACTTAACATTTTTTTATTGTTATTTTTTTTTCTATTTATAGAAGATAGATTTCCCACTAAACTGCAAATGACAAGAGCTTTTAACTGAAACAATGGTCTGGATCAAAAAGCCGGCTTTGATAAAAGCTGTTCACAAAAATGCAAGTAAGCACAACACATTTTTCAGAGCAGAAGTCTATGACCCCTGCATGATACATTGTTAAGGAAAAATGTGGTAATGATGGTTAAATGGAGTCAAATATGGTAGAAAGAGGGAATCAGCTCTCTACAATGTATACTTCCCTTAGTCACCAGCAGTCCCTATGCATTTGAGGTTCCATAGGATTTTAAGTGGAGTGGTCACAGAGAAACCACTTTAGGTGACACAAACCTTTAAAGCCCACATTTTTTTTGTGGAAAATCCTTTTGAAGCTAAAGCACTACATTAAAATCAATGGCTTCAATGTTCATCTTAACTGCCCCTAGGAGAGCTGGGGGACAGCCAGGAACTAGGAATCCATGACAATATCACCTGACCACCCAGTCAATAATGCTCCCATGGATCAGAGGGGCCAAACCCAGTACATAGAAGAACTGATTTCATGCCCTAAAATCTGTGGGGTTTGAAATCACCATTTGCTAAAGACCAAGACAACTCATGCCTGCTGATAGTAGGGTGAGGTGGGAGTGGGAGTAGAATGAAAGCAGCTGGCTTCAATAGTGTTACTGAGCATGCTCAGTCTGTGAGCAAGCTTAATACAAGCCAAGCAGGAAATCTGGAGGTGCACATGACCCCCACAGGTCCCTCCACTCATCACATATGGCTACAGATCCTTAGTTCTGCGTGCATGGAAACCATGCCCCTATTCTTTCCACATGACTAGTATTTCATTCTCCAAGGAAAGAAGTATTGCGAGCTCCAGGACTACTTTATATTTTTTATCAAAGGAGATGATGGGGACTGTATATTTATTATCTCTTTGAAACTTACTTATACTGTTGGCACAACTAAATAACTCAATTTTTTTGTAATATTATTTGCATTAGGACTAAAGCTGCAATACCACAAATATCTACTGAATATTTCTAGAAGTGAGTATCTGATTTCAGTATAATTCACAGCCACTATGTGAAAATAAAACAAATGATAAATGTATAGTCTTTTAGAAGTGAGGTGATAAAAATGCCATATGAGAGCCAAATCCTAGCGTATCAGTAGAATAAAAAACTAGATTTTTTAACAATAAGTGGGAAAGAAACATATATGTTGGAAATCTTAAAGAATGACATTTTAGTCCAGCTCATGACGAAAGTTACCCATTTCTTTGTGTAATAAATTATTTCCTTCTTTAATATGCAGTATTTAAAACTAGGCAAATAGTTCAGAAATATACTGCGTTATAGATGGAATTAAATTGAAGCTGTTGCATAATAAAGAGATTAATTGTATATTATTTTGTATCAGCTTTGTTTTCGTTTAGAATTGTAGCTCTTTTGTATCGTTTTCCCACACTAAGTCTGTTCTCTGCTCCTTAGGAGCTTATAACTTCTACTAATCAGCTCCTGATAATAGTTCTATCAGTGTAGATAGAGGAGGATAACTATCATATAGCCTAATTCTCCATTGCCCTGCACTCCATGTAGTCATTTACATCTGTGCAAAGTGAATACTACAGGGTGTAATATGCTACCAAATCAGAACTGAAGTGTTTTGTGTCAATGACTCACAAAGTGTGCGGCCATGGATCATCAAGCCCATAGTGTTTTAATTTTCTCTTTGAAGTCTGCAGTGAAAATAATAATATAAATATTCATCAATTTGCAAATTATAGCATCAGTGTAAATGTAGGTGTACACACGTATCTGCTAAGACTCTAAGAGATGAAATTCATGCCAGAGTCCATCTAAGAACTCCATGATAAGGGCTTATTTGGTGCAGAAGGCTAGGTATGGGCTCTCTGCTTTGGGGTGTATTTATTCCAAATGAAGAAAGCTGCAAATATATACATGTGTTATAGATTTCTTAACACTTCAGTAACCTGTTAAAAATTCACTAATTGCTTAATCTGTTCAGTTTGTAATGACTGCCTCCTTACCAACATTTTGTTACTTTTGAACTCCTTGGGAAAAGCAGGTGCCGTTGGAATTAGGGTCTTTTGTCCAAAAGAAACAATTCCAGAAATCTTGCTGCTAAAACTAATATCTGGAATTGGAGGATGAGGATTCACATTTAAAGGTGGAAGGAAACCTGGCCTAGTTTGGGCAGTATGATCTAATGAGAGGGCTCCTGAACCTCGTCTCTCTAAAATAGCATGGTTTCTCCTGTTCAGAGGACCAGGAGGCATGTTCTCTAGCAATTCTCTGGAACTTGATAATAAGGATGGAGGAGAGAGAATCTTTTTCTTTCCTAGAAGTGACCTGCTATCTTCTGTGGTAGCAGGACTCAGACTAGTAGTTAACTGAGAATCAGAGCTGTAGTGATTTGCTCCTAAACTTCTTTTTTGAATAATACTTTTCAGAGTTGAAACGAATCTCATTTGGACTGAATCTGAATCCTGATCCACAGGAATTTCAGTCTGTCTATGGTTTCCCTCAGCATAAAGTGACTGAGAATTTATCTCCTCATATGATAACTTTCTTGAGCCAGTTTGATCAAAGATTTTCAACAAATGAGCAGTGTCCTTTACATCAATGCTTTGGTGTCTAGTGATATATCTCTTGGATAATGCTAGACCATTGATTTTTAGTGACAGTTCTTCCTCCGGGGTTATATCTTGAAGTTCTTCTTGAAAAGAGGAAATTTTATTCTGATGGAACAATGAAGAACTTTTTATCCAAGACTCAGAATGAAGACGCTGCACTTGTGTCAGTTTGGGTCCTGCGTGTGTTAAATTGGGTTTTTGAGTAGGAGAGACTGGATCAGATATATTTTCCGTGCTTCCAGGCTGACCTGGCTCTTTAAAACCAAAAAGAGGGTTTTCTGTTTCACATGAATTTGAAAGTGGAGATAAAGATGTTTTAAGTTCTATTTCTGATGGAGAAGTGCAGGCAGTTGGAGAATGGCATTCCTCAATGTCAGTAGGAGGCACATTTAAGTACTGTTTAGTTGTCTGCCTTCCAGATGGAGACTTGTCTGTTGTAATAATGATTACTTCTTTTCCTCTTGCTTTGCAAGCATTTAGGAGAACTTTCAGGGTCTCTTTGTCTTCAGAGTTTAGGGCATAAACAAGTGCGGAGTAACCAGAATGGTCTTGCAGACTTAGGTCAGCTCCATTTTTCAGCAACAAAGAAACCACTTCAGGGCCAGCCTTTTCCAGGCATGCATGCATCAAGGCAGTCTTTCCAGACTTGTCTTGTATATTTGGATCTGCCTTATTTTCCAACAGATATTTAACCATTTTTGCTTTGCTGACACTCTGCTGGTCCACATGCTGTGTCTTACAAGCAATCATTAAAGGAGTTTCACCTCGGTCATTACTCTCATTAATATATGCTCCACCTTCTAATAAAAGTCTTGTGAGGCGAAGTCTACTTTGATAGACAGCTTTTATCAGGGAGTTCCCATCAGTTGACACCTCTACTGCTTCATTCATCATACCACCAGTCTTGCCCTTGTACTTTCCTAGCTGTTGAAAATAATGCCTAATTTTCAGAGAAAATGAATAGGAAAAAGGTTAACCAGTCTATAATTTCTCTATTTAATAGTAATTTGTTAAGAGTACATTAAAATATAATATAATAATCTTTCCATTTTCATGAACAAGCACATTCAAAGTTTTTAAATATTAAATTACATTGCCATATTAAATTATCATTGTACAGCTACAAGATGTAGATTTTTAAGGAAAAGTGTTCCCTTTTTGACTCATCTGGTGTACTTACACTCAGATTGGAAAAACAACAAGAGTCCTGTAGCACCTTAAAGACTAAACACATTTCCTCAGGCATAAGCTTTCGTAGGCTTCAACCCACTTCGTCAGAGGCAACTGAAAAAGTGGGTTGGAGCCCACAAAAGCTTATGCCTGAAGAAATTTGTTAGTCTTTAAGGTGCCACAGGACTCTCATTGTTTTTGCTGTACACAGACTAACATGGCTACCCCTCTGGATTGAAATTACTCCTAGCGTACACCATTAGAAGGAAGATCAGATATAATCCAAAAGTATTGTCTCACATCATCATTAGACAGTATATCACAAATCACCAACACTTTTTAGGAAAAGCACAATGCAAAAATCTATACGTTAATCAAGAAAGTGTATAAACAAATCTGGGCAATAATGAAACAAAAAAAAAAAATCAAATACTAAAACTATTTCTACCCTAAGAAATATACATTAAAAACTAGTTGGAAAACAAAAAAACAAAAACAACAACAAAATACAACTAATTGTGAGTGTACATTACCTTCTTTCTGCTGCTTTGAAAATATACTACTTAGGCTGAAATAGCAGTAATTGGGTGATATATAGTATGTCTCCCTCATGTTGGGCCTCACTGGGCTGACAAGAATCAAGTGCCTCAGCATACAATATCAACTCTAAAAGAAAAGACACCTGATAAGAACAAATGTGATATTTCAAACACATGGACTAGGCATTCACTGTAATAGAAAATAAAACAATGTCTACTATGAATGAAAAATGTTTTATTCAGATTAAAGATAACATTAAATGACTTTTACCACTCCTGGGTGAAACATATAACTGTATTACTTCCAAAAAGATAGAAGATACCAGTATGAATTAAACACAAAATCAGACAATTTTTAAAACTATTGAAAAATAGTGATTACAATTAAGAGGAGTAAAAATGTCTCAAAGATATCCCTTTCCATTTTTAAGAAAATGGATTTGTTTTGCTGCATCTGATATGAACACTTTGTTGCATTTTTTATGTATAATGGTACCATATATCAGTGGTTTTGAAACTTTTTTTCTCAGGACCCAGTTGAAAAAAATCATTTATGTCTACAACCCAACAATTACATCTTTGAGCAATGCATTCCAGTCTTTTGGCGGCGGCAGCAGGGGGGCACTGTGACCCAGTGCCTGGGGTTCTGAGACCCAGTCCTGGGTCCCGACCCTAAGTCTGAAAACCACTGCCATATATGATGGTATTAACTGATGTATTAATTTGGTAGTAATTTTAATTACAGTAGGACCATAAACCAGCTCCTAGTGCTATGATCACTGTCCAGCTGCATGTGATACTTTTTAAAGCTCATTCGAAGTCATCATACTTCTAGGCCCTCAGCACAAACAACTCTACTTTTGGTCTGTCTGTAGTGGTTGCTCACTGGCTCTACCTTTCCTACTCCTAATTCCATACCGCTGTTGTGGAGGACTTTCCAAACTATTAGTCGGCAGGAGAGAACATGCAAAAGAACCTTCTATCAGGTTTAGATAATTTTGATTCCTTTCCTCTTGTAAAAATGGAGGAGAAAATAAAATCATAGAAGATTAGGGTTGGAAGGGACCTCAAGAGGTCATTTAGTCCAACTTCCTGTTCAAAGCAGGACCGACCCCAATTAAACCATCCCAGCCAGGGCTTTGTCAAGCCATACCTTAAAAACCTTTAAGAATGGAGATTCCACCACCTCCCTCGTTAACCCATTCCAGTACTTCACCACCCTCCTAGTGAAGAAGTTTTCCTAATATTCAACCTAGACCTCGCCCCATGGCAGCTTGAGACCATTGCTCCTTGCTCTGTCATCTGCCACCATTGAGCACAGCCTAGGTCCATCCTCTTTGGAATCCCTTTTCAGGTATTTGAAGGCTGCCATCAAATCCCCCCTCACACTTCTCTGCTGAAGACTAAACAAGCTCAGTTCCCTCGGCCTCTCCTCATAAAATGTATGTTCTTGCCCCCTAATAGTTTTGGTTGCCTTTTGCTGGACTCTTTCCAATTTACATCCTTTCTGTAGTGGAGGGGTTCAAAACTGGACACAGTAACCTGTGCCAAATAGAGGAGAATAATTCCCTTGATCTGCTGGCAGTGCACCTACTAATGTAGTCCAATATGCTCTGAGGCTTCTTGGCAACAAGGGGCACACTGTTGACTTCTATCCAGCTTCTTGTCCACTGTAACCCCCAGATCTTTTTCTGCTGACCTACTGCCTAGCCACTTGCTCCCCAGTCTGTAGCAGTGCGTGGGATTCTTCCGTTCTAAGTGCAGGACTCTGCACTTGTCTTTGTTGGTGTATTAGTTACCACAAAACAAGCTATTTCAAAGAAGCTGATTGCCTACATTTTTTTAAATTTACAAATATTGAAACAAACAGTTGCTTCATTTTTTCCTTTCTGCTTTAATTAAAAACCTTCCTTAGTTTAGTTAGTATACTCTTGATTACTGCTGAATACAAATATTAGTAACTTTTTATACTACAACTATATTCTTAATAATTTTATCTTGTTTTAATAGAGATGGAACTGAACTCTAATTAGACTTATAGACTCTAAGGCAGTGGTTTTCAACCTTTTTTGGGCTGTGGAACCCCTTAAGGCAACAAATAAATTCACGGAACCCTAAACTTTTTGTTATGATCTCTCTCACAACAAAACCACATAAAATACAATTATACATTGTAAAGTTATAAAGATAAACAATAGTATTGCATAGTAACCTATTGCAAAATAAACTGCTTGAGCCCCACAATCTCCTTCCTCCCAAGTGAAGCACAGCCTCAAACCCACATCACCCCAACCTTGTCCACTAGTGCCCACATCAGACCGCTCTTTCCCCATGTTCTCCTCAGGCCCCATCCCCATTCCTAAGCTCCCTACTGCCAAGACCCCACTCCAGCCCTCTTAACCTCCACCCCCATCTCCCGTCTTCACTCCAGCCCCCTCCACACCTCCCCAGGCCCCTCCATTCCTAGCCCCCACTCCAGTCCCCCAACCTCCTCCATTCCTCCCCAGCCGTCCCACCCAGTCCCCCCTCCAGCCATCCATAGTCCCCTCCACCACTACCCAGCCACCACCAGCCCCTACCCAGTCTCCTTGTCCCCATTCCCCCTTCACCCCTCCCCAGGCCTCTAATTCCATCCATCCCTCCCATGCCCCCCCACCCAGTCTCCACTCCAGCCATCCATAGTCCCCTCTATCAGTACCCAGCCCCCACCCAGGCCCCTTGTCCCCATGCCCTCTTGACCCCTCCCCCTTATCTTACCCCAGAGAGAAAAGGCCCGGGGCCAGCACCGCACTCTGCTGCCGCCATCATAGCCTCCTGGGGCCGCCTAGATTGGGCTGCTGCAGCCTCTGTTGGCTCCCAGGGTTGCTGTGGCTGCCCAGATTGGGCCTCCGCTGGCAGCTCCCATGGCTGCCCAGATTGGGCTGCCCCCGCCGTGTCACAGGGCTGGCTGGATTGGGCTACCACCACTGGGCCAGCTGGATAAGGCAGAGGCTGTTGCAGCAGCCCAATTCAGCCAGCCCCAGGACACGGTTGTGGCAGCCTGATCCAGGCAGCCATGGGAGCAGCCAGTGGCGGCCCAATCCAGGCAGCCCCGGCGACCCCAAGAGCCACCAGCAGCTGCAGCGGCCCGATCTGGGCGGCCCCGGCGGTCCGATTCAGCCAGCCCCAGCAGTGCCAGAAGCCGGCCCGATCTGGAGGTTCCCAGCAACCCCAGGAGCTGCCACTGGGACCCCCAACAGCTCCCCCAATCCCCCCCCCAACCTAATTATTCCGTTTACCCAGCCCACATTTACCTGTATCTGCTGCAGGGTCTTCCCATTCCCGCCCTGCACAGCCCACGTGGCTGGGCTGAGCAGGGCAGGAGATTTAAATGACCCTGGCTCCCAGCCGGCAGATCTCACGGAACCCTACGGTTCTGCCTATGGAACCCTAGAGTTCTGTAGAACCCCGGATGAAAAACACTGCTCTAAGGTGAAAAGGGACCCATATGATTATCTGGTTTGATGTCCTGCACCCAGTGGTTAAAGTATAATTTGATGGGCCCCAGAACCCTCCTAATCTCCGGGCCCTCTTCCCGTATTGTCTGGGCCCCCTTCATGCATGTGTGGGCCCCAGCCCAGGTAGGCATTTGCAATCACTTCTCAGTACTACATGCATCAATTATCGCTCCACAAAAATATTTATAATTTTATATGGCGTTTACGTCTATAGCAATTATTGTCACAAACTAACAAACATGGCATAACAAAATAAGTATTGTGATGAACAACGGTGGGGTGTAGGACCTACCAGCAGCCAGGGCAGGGCGGAACATGCATTCTGCTGGATTTTTCTATTTTTAGGGGCCCCGGAACTCTGGCCCCTCAAATTTGTGGGCCCCAGAACTGCGTTCCAGTGCGTTCCCCCTTACTTTAACCCCTGCCTGCACCATGCAGGCTGCAAAATCTCACCCTCCCACTCCTGTAATAAATCTCTAACTTCTGATTGAGGCCTGGTCTACACTACCAGCAAAAGCATACTAGCATACTTAAATAGTATTTCTTTTAGAAACATCTGGCTTTTCATTGTACAGTCATAATATTATAATTTGTATTATTTCACAAATAAAATGCTATTTTTCGTACAGAACTTCAAGAGGCAACATTAAAGTTCAAAACCTCATATTTTAATGTCTAACATGAGCCATATAATGAAGATACTAGTAATGTTTCAGAACATAACTGAAGAAAGCAATTTTCACTCATTTTTAGCCCATTGGAGCGTGACTCTGAATCCCAGAATCAACAGATGACTTTTTAATAACACTTCCAAAATGCAAGTTTCAATAAAATCAATTTAATAAATATCATGGAACTTCTATTGCAAGAATGTTTTTGTTCAGTTGAATTCATTCTACTGCAGCATACTGTATAGATGTAAATGATCTCTTTTAGCGAGTGGCGAAATTCAGTATCATCAAACACAATGAGAGCTTTCTGTTAGATAATTTAAAGCATTAGATTAATGCAGGTGCATGCTGTGTTGCTTCCTTAACATTACATTTAATGACAAGGTCAATAATAGGATGTAGTCATATATAGTAGTATTCTTTGAAAAAGGAGCTGTCCTCCACTGTACTTCATGGTAGGAAAAAAAAGCAAGAACCCAAGTGTTCACCTTAGAATGACATTCACTTCTGCACCGAGGTCATGTATATCCCAAATAAACCCTATTTTGAGGGCTTAAGTGGTATATAGGCCTTTTGCTGCCCTCTGCACATGGGTAGATTTCCTCCCTTCTATGTGCTTACTGGGAAAAACTGGTGAAAAAGCATTCCAGAGTATTATAAATGGGTAATGCTCCAGTTGATGACAAAACTATCTTATATTGTATGATCTACTTTCTATCTTAATTTTCATTTTTATGAAAGGTGCATTATGCTCCTTTTGTCAGTGGTATACATCCTTGCAAAAAGCACTTCCACTGACTGAATTGGAGCATTGTGGGCCTCATTTGGAACCTCCCACTTCGGCTCTGACACCTGAATTATCAGCCAGACACTGCACTGTTGTAAACTCTGCAGTGTAGCCATAGCCCAAGTCAATTTAGTGGGCAATTTATATCAGCAGGAGCACCATTGTAGTTTTGACTCTTACAGAGTTAGGTTGAAGTAAGGTGTCTTATTCTACCTAACTCTGTTGTATAGATCAGGTCTACAGTTGCTTGTCTTTTACTGTTTAAGAAAGCGTGGAGTGCTCCAGCCATCTTATTAAACAGTCTCCTCCATCGCAATCTTTGTGTTCCTATATATAATTTGAGTCACAACTTGAGTTTTCTGGAATTGGTTTTATATAACTGTAATGAATTCTCTGTTTCTCTAAGAACTGGCGGTTGGGGTGTGGAGTGGAGGAGTGGGTAAGATAATCAGCACCAGAGAGAGTAGGTGGTCCAGGGTGTTGCAGTATGATATTGTAACCCATATGCCTGAAAAGGCTATCTCTGAGAGACCTGCTGAGGGTGGGTTACTGTTGTTGGGCAGATTAGTGACCCACAACTGGAAACAACTGGAAACTTCCAGTAGCAGGGAGTGGTAGCAATTTGAGCATGCTCCACAGTGTACCCTGCTGGTGTGATCAGTCAGATGACTGGAGAGCAGCAGCCTGAGCAGACAGCAGGCAGGAGCTGCCTTGAGGGGAGACCATGTGCTCAGTGTTCTGGAGAGGAGCTGAGCCAGGAGTGAACAAGATGTTTTCTCCATGTAAAGGAGTTATTTGCACCAGACCTTGCAGACATGCATATGGGACTGAGGGCTGGTTGCAGAGGAGAAGAGAAAGCCTGCATGTAATGCTACAGAGGATCCCAGCAAAGGAAGAAGAGGACAGCGATTTCTTGCCACTCAAGCTTCCACACTGGAACAGAGACTGTAGCTGAGAGTTGGGTGAACTCCACACAGACTTTGGGACTCTTGGGTATCTTTCATGCAAGGGATTGTTCTTGGTTAATTGTAGTTTGTTTTCTTAGGATAAGGTTCATTTAGTTAGTAGTTAATAAAGTTCATTGTTATGTTTAATGTAGTAGTATTTTAATGTGTGAGTGTAGCTCTGAGCAAGCTTCGCTGTGAGTCCTGTACAGACTGGATCCTGGGTCTCCAGCTGCTTTTCTCCACAGGGGTTGGGGTGTATTTCTGTGGGGCACTGGAGAAGGGCAATTTAATTAATTTTAGCCCACCTGAAGGTTACAATATGCTTGCTCAAGCTTGAGCTTGTAGCATGGCATCCTGGCTTGTGACCTAGCCATTTTATTCTTGTTCCTGTTTTCCCAGATCTCCCTACTGAAATAAAATTAAGCTTCCTTTAAAAGTTCATAGAGAATATGCCTGAAAATAAAGCAAGCCTACAACAAACACATTTTAAACTCTTCTATTGCCATTTCTTGCCTCCCCACTGAAAGGCAAGTGATCAGGATTCACTCAATCTTTGAAATGCCTAACCTAATCTTGTCCCAGAAAAAGCATCCCAAAACATGCTGGATTCTTTAACACCAATAACCTTTAGAGACATACAGCTGCAAGATGAGGTAATAAGGCAAGGCAAATATCAGTACAGTCTAACTGGAAATGTTCTTCAGGTTTGTGACCACATTTATTGTAAATGTGTACCATATCTAGCAACATTTTGAAACACGAAATAAAATTAATTCTAACCCCTCCCCCCACAAAAAAATCTCTTATTTGGGAGTGTGAGAATAGCATTTTTACTTTGTAATGTTTCAATTCTTGATTTTTCTCTATTACCTCATGCTGGAAGAGACAAATGTAATGCATCTGCTGATCCTTTAGCTACTGAGATATTTGGACTAATGTAGCATGCTTTTTTCGATAAGAACCCACAGGCTACAATGAAAGCTACTCGGGCTCCTGGATAGCATTTCCATTCTTCATCACTTGAGTCAACAGAAAGCTGCAGAAAGCACCAGAGTGGATGTCCCCATTGTACTGCAAACTGATCTACTTTGAATCAATTCCACAAATATCCTTTCCAGATGCAGAGCACAAACCTCTATCTTGCTACCTAAAGAAAAATGCAAAGGTCAATTTCTCCCTAAACCCAGCTGAAACGTGTGAAAAACCATCTCGTTTATTTCACTCCAGCATTAGCTTCACTGGATCACACAACGTAATTAACATGGGAACGAACCGGATTTTTTTTTTTTTTATATTAACAAAATCTACTGTCGCCCGCAAAGCTCTCGGTAAAGTCAGCGAAGCGGTGGCGGGAAGAAAGACGCTCCGAGGCAGGGAGGACGGTTCTAATACGGGCAGCAAATTAAGTGGCTTTGGGAGGGTAGGAGTCCCTAGATTTATAACTAGACAGCGCAAAGAGTAAGGACGTTCCTTAGCAGAACGAAATAAGGAACGTGAAGTTGTGTCAAAGGGAAATCAGGAGCTGCCTACAGCTACTGCTACGGAGGGGGGCGCGGGACATCTTCCAGTTTAAATCTGATTCTATCCCAGCCACTTTCCCCACCGCCGCTGGGCGCGGAGCGGCCGCGTACTAACTAACTTTGTGCCTCGGGCCCTTCCGTTCTTGGGCCCTCGGAGGAAAACGGCCACCAACGAGAAGGCGAGAGCCGCACCAGGGGATTGGCCCCAGCCGGTCAAATTCCCAAGCAGCAACCCCCGGCCTCCAGCAGTACCCGGCGCGGGCAGGTCGGCGAGAGGATACCGGCCCCGGCGAGGGAGCGGCGCAACGGTCGGACTCTTACCTGCCGAGCAGGCGCGTTTCTAGCCCCCGGGGACCGCAGAGCACGAGCCGCTGTGCTGAGGAATTCAGCGCGACGCTGCGGAGGCAGAGCCCGGCTCTGAAGACTCCCTCACGGTGCTGGTGCTGCTGCTTCGCCGGTTGCCGCCCCCCGTCCGTCGCTGCCTCCGCGGTGGCCGCCCCCGCGCGCCCCGCCTAGCCCTCAGCGCGCGGCCAGGGAGCGCGGGCTCCGCCCCGCACGGGCCGCAGTCAGGAGCCGTATCCGTGCACGCTGGGCCGGGGGCAGCGTCACCCCCTAGGGGCTGCGGCGGGGCGGCGCGCGGAGAGAAGCGGCAGTTGGCGGCGCCCTAACGGCCCTGCCAACCACGCCCCGGGGAGAGACCAGCCACTAATCCCCCGGATACCTGTCACCCTGCCCCGCTTTAATGGGCCAGCGTCACCTGCCCGCCTTCTAAACGCGCCTTGCCGGCCCCAGCGTTATCAGCGGTCCTCTTGCCATAGCCGCCCCCCTCTCCCTGTCCCCACAGCCTCTCCTACCGGCCTGCCCCTCAGCCCCCCGACAAGGCTTCCTACTCAGCGGCCACCTGCCGGCCTTTCTGCCTTCTCTCCCCGCCCAGTCTAAACAGCCCCGAGGGGGGCCTCCTGTCCAGCCACAGAGCTCGGACCTGCACTCGGGGTGGGCCAGTACAGAGGCACGAACTGTGCTCTTCTGTCCCAGCGAGCACTAAAGAAGCCAGGCGGGACGCAGGCCTCCCTCCCTGCTGTGGTTGCTGGATACTGGGGGAGTCTGCGGCAGCCAGACCGACAGGCACTCCAGGCCCCTCGCACTAGGCGCTGCGCTCTCCCTCAGGGAAAGGCAGGCGCGGCCTCGGACAACAAGTGGCTGCGAGGAGCGCGTGGGAGGCAAGGGAAGAGCGAACCAGGCGGTGCAGGAGCACGAGCGCCAGCTGCCTCGCTGTTGTCAAGTGTCTTCTGAGGCAGCGCCAGGGGTGAGTTTTGAGGAGGGCTTCGAAGGGGAATCGTGTTAGGTCACCTTTTAAAGCGCAGGCTGAGGTCAGTTCAGCCGCGTGACTAAGGCCTGCCTGCATTGTTGGGAAACGCGCTAACAAACATCTCAAGGTTGGGCGGGGGGAGCTGAGTTACTTTTTAATCGTGAGGTCTTAAAAGCCAAGTTTTTAGACTGTCCAAGGACACGCTTGCTGTTGTGTTCTGCCTCTTTAATGATCTCGGCTTACTTTTCCCTCTCTCTCCTCCCACCTGTTTCCCCCATTGTGAGTAGCGGCTCTTTATTGAACAGGTTGGGGAAAGCATCGGCACGGAACGCTCACTCTCTTTAGAAAGGTTATTGCTCTTCTCAGACCTGTTATTGTGTGCATTATATAAGATCTGGGGGCGGTGTATGCTTCTGGATGGTTCATCAATGCTGCTGCTGGGAACATTTTCCCTTCTGTAGCTACTGCAGCTCTTATACACACCCACTTGTTCTGGCTCCTGTCCTTCCTCATTCAATTAGTATGCTTAGGCTAGCAGAGGTAAGAGTCTTTTCAAAAGAAAGCAAGAATATAGCTCAACAGTTGGGAGATGTAAACTTTTAGGAATAGTGTTGTCTGCTAGAAGTTCATGTTGCATATTTTTGTTTCCTTTTAGCTACATTTTAATAAGTATAAACATAAATTATAGACAAGATGTTATTTATTACATCAAAACCGAGAGAGGATGACATATCAAAGGGTATGTATCATCACCGAGGAAGTATTAGTTAAGTTATTGTAAGTATACATACAATAAAGGTGATGTAAATTTTTATTATCAGCCCATTCCATTTATCTCTCTTTTGGAGGACCCATATCCCACCTAATTCTTTTACTGTAGTTCTTTTTAATACTACCCCACAAAATAGCAAGAGTTTCAAAGGAAAAGCAGAGTCAGTCTTCTGTTGTATGGTTAAAGAATTTATAAATAGCCAGTAAACTTATACAAAGAAATATAACTATTTTTTTGCATTTCCACTTATTAATCATTCGTTAGAGACATATGTGTGTATGTATGTATGTGTATGTGTGTGTGTGTGTATATATATATATATAAAAAATACACACACATAAATTTCTTCAAATATATTATTATTGTTCCTTATTTTGGCTTAGTTATGGTGAAAAAAAGATGATCTGAAGTTAATACTGAAAGACAATTGTTTGTTTGCTTAGAATAATACACTTTAAAATAAACACATTTTACTGTAATAGAACAATTAAATTATGATAATGAATTCCATAAACTGTCAACAATAATCAGATTTTACACAGAATTAACTTGCTGTTTAAAAATAGTAAAAAGAAAGGCTGTCTAAAGAACTACAGATACTAACTGAGAAACCTAAACAGATAAGAGCAGTAGCAGAGCAGAGGAAAGACGTATCTCAAACAAAAAGAATTGAAACATAATAAAAGATAATAAGGCTATCTAGAGTACAGGTCATTAGAATGTCTATATGGAATTATATTGGTACTCTCTATTTGTCTATTTATAGTTTTCCATTCACCATGTAATTTATGTAGTTATACTCTACTGTCTTTGATTACACCATTTTTGTAATGTTGATTCCATCAAGTGAAACTTTTGGGCCTGATGTTACTTCATTTACTTTAGTGGAGTAATACAAAGCATGAACTTCATCCACTGTTTTTTTAAAAAAACTAATCAAGGAGTCCTGTGGCACTTTAAAGACTAACAAATTTACTTATTGCATGAGCTTTTGGGGGAAAAAATCCCACGTGGTCAGATGCTTGAAGATGGGAAACTTAGAGAATGGAAGGAAAATTAATGCAGGGAAGTATAAGACATAGGATCAGGTCAGAGAGTTAGAGCAAATCAAAGCAGTTGTTTAGATTCAAACAGCAGAGAACAGTATATAGAGGGAGGTGAGGTCAAATCAACTGTTATAATAAGAAAAAAGCCCAAAATCACTATTTAACCCTAAGGCAACAGTGTCAAATCTGCATACGAATTCTAATTTTTTTCTTGCACAAACAAATCAAATAAAAATCTTGCTACATCAGCAGAATTTACCTTAAAAGTTCTTATATTATAAATCAAGTGATAGAATACAACCTAAGCTAGCTATGAGCTAGAACCTAAGTGACAGACCTAGAACAAAAGCTAGCTATGAGCCAGATATTTAACTGGTGTAAAGTCATCTGGCTCATAGTATTTATTAATTCTTTATCTGTTTTGCTTCTTATAGAGTGAACCACTATGGTCTGGGAATGTCAAGAGTTTATTTTTGTTCTCTCAGGTGCAGTGGTTAAAGTATAATTTGACGAGCCCCGGAACCCTCCTAATCTCCGGGCCCCCTTCTTGTATTGTCTGGGCCCCCTTCATGCATGTGCGGGCTCCAACCCAGACAGGCATTTGCAACCACTTCTCAGTACCACATGCATCGGTTATTGCTCCATAAAAATATTTATAATTTTATATGGCATTTATGTCTACAGCAATTATTGTCACAAACTAGCAAACACTGCATAACACAAGACCACCAGATCACCCCCTCCCCTGCCTCATTAACTCAAGTATGATGATGAAAGCTCATGCAATAAATAAATTCGTTAGTCTTTAAAAGTGCCACAGGACTCCTTGTTTGTTTTGCTGAACTAGACTAACACGGTTACCCCTTTGGAACTTATCTACTATATGGTTTCCAATGGTCTTATCCCTGGTGGGAACTTTCCTAAAAAATGCTATAACGTACACAAGGCTATAATGAAGACTTCAAGAGTATATGACTTCTGTAGTATTGCCAATAGCTTGGGTGCTGGTTGAAGTACTTGGAAATATGTTATTTAAACATAGATAGAAAAGGGAAGATGGCATTAAAATCACCACGACTTGTGATTGATAAAATCAGGCCTCACTTTTCCATAGCACCTTCTATCTGAAAAGCTGAAATAACTTTCCAAGGGATAATGAACCAAGCTTTGTACCACCTCCTAAAGCAGTGGTTCTCAAACGTTTCGAATTGGCGATCCCTGTCACACAGCCAGCCTCGAAGTGTGGTCCCCTGCCAAATTAAAAATACTTTTTTTCCAGGCAACACTATTTTAAATACTAAATTTATACCCAAACCTTCTGCCTAAAATTAATTCTTTTCTCACCACTTTGAACTTAAGACTAAACCACGTTTTTATGGAATTATTTTTAGATGCAGAGAAGTTATTTTTAAAATTGTTATTGTTTAATATTGGTGGGTGCAAAGAATTTGTATCAATACTGCTTTTCAGAGCAAACTCAGCACCCAATTGCCTCCCTTGCTTCTGCACAGCTCCGGGCAGCTCTGGGTGGCTCACAACCCCGCATAATAACCTTGTGACCCCCTAAGGGGTTGCAACTCCCATTTGAGAGCCCTTGTCTTAAAGGGACACACTAACCTCATTTTACAGTTGGGAAACTGAGACACAGAGCTGTGAAGTTACTTCGCCCAAAGTCCCATAGCAGTTTCATGGCAGAGCTAGGACTAAGACCCAGAACTCAATACTCTCATGCTTTAACCACTGAACACTACTAGCCCCTAATATAACCCCACACCCGGCAAACCATCTTTGCACAGAGATGAATGCATTTTTCATTAGGATTAAGGAGTACTAAACCATTCACTAGTAAAGACTATTTAGACCTTAACCCTGTAGACAATTTCCCTTTGACCACTGTAACACCACATGTGCAGCATGTCAGAACATTTTTAGCAAACACACCATGGATGCCACCAATGTTCCCTCTAAGCTGATGATGTAGCTCAGCAAGTTATGGTATTTGCTGAGCAGCAATTCGCGAGGCATGGTGCCGCCTGGGCAACAGTTTTTTGGCACCGGAAGCATCAGCTGCCTAAGTACCTCAATTCAAAAGAAATGCATAGATGTGTTTTCATTCAAACTTTAATAAAAATGTTAAACTGAAATACTGAAGTTTTATTAATTTACTAAACAAATGTGAAATGATGACACTTGCTACCATGCCTATCTAACCTCTACCATTATCTCCACTCACCGTTTTTGTCGCCTGTCTTTGTCACATTTCCAGCCTACATATACAGAGTCAAGGTCAACCTCATGATGGAAGGTTCAGATATTTTATTAGCAAACATCCATAAAGCTCTAAATATTCAAATGGTGATTTTCAAAGGCTTATAACTTGACCAAATCTGGGTGTGTTTTCATGGGGACCTTTCTGTCCCCAGAACTATCACTCTATCAGTTTTACCATGGAGGCAATAGAGTTCTTCAAGGAAAAGACATTTAACATTAGCAACATTAGCTATTTTTCACAAAGCTCACTCTTGGAAAGGGCTGAGCCACTTTTATTGAAACTTAAAAATTGAGCTTGAGGTAGAGAGTGAGCAGCCCACATGAGAATGTTAATTCTTATAAACAACTAAGAATAGTGGGCTTCTAAAATATTAGGCAGTCAGGTGTTATTCTGCCTATAGAGAATACATGATAGTAATAGTATAAGTATTCTATCATCATGAGTCTGAGGAAGCAGTTCATGAGTGACAAAAGGAGTTATGCAGGTCATCCTCAACTTCTGCCAATTACAATCCATTATATACTCTGTATATGATACTTACATTACATGAAAAAAGTTATTGTAGGAATGCTTTAGAAATTTAAAAAACACATTTATTGCATATATTTTTCAAACTCTCACTATAACAGCAGGTGTATTAGTTACCACGAGTTCAGTGTTTCTTGCGTCAGAGGAAGACACAAAACCCTCTAAAAGTTGCATGAGACAGCTTGTCTATGCATATAAAAGTCAGATCCATTGTTCTGGGCCCCTCCAAGGGTAGAAGTGAGCATTAGATCCCACAGAAAGGTGGAAAGTTCTGAAAGGCTACATTTTGGATCATTAATGTGTTATGTTCTTTCCTCTACTCCAGGACTGAACATAGCTTGAGAGGGGAAACAAGTAATATTTTTTTCAAGTTGATTTTATATTACATATTACAATTCAGTGGGGAAAGAGTTGGGTTGCCTGGGGCCTCATATTTGATTAAAGGAAACTGAGGAGGATTCCCACTGGAATGTACTTCACTAAATTACTCTTTGGCTAGGTCTACACTACAAACAGATATATGACTGCAAAACAAACTGCTTGAGCCCCACCAGCTCTTTCCTCACAAATGAAGCACAGTCTCAAATCCAAATCCACCTCCCCCAGCCTTGTCCACTAGTGCCCACATCAGACCTCTCTTTCCCCATGTCCTCAGCTCCCATCCCCATTCCCTAAGCTCCCTGCCCCCAAACCCCACTCCAGCACTCCTAAGCCCCCAACCCCCCAGCTTCCCCCATCTTCACTGCACACCCCTAACCCCCCAATCTCCTCCACACCTCCCCAGGCCCCTCCGTCCCTAGCCCCCACTCCAGTCCCCTAATCTCCTCCATCCCTCCCCAGCCCCCCACCCAGTCGCCACTCCAGCAGTCCATAGTCCCCTCCACCACTACCCAGCCCCCCCTCCTGACCCCTTGCTCCAGCCATCCATAGTCCCCTCCACCACTACCCAGCCCTCCATCCTGACCCCTTGCTCCAGCCATCTATAGTCCCCTCCACCGCTACCCAGCCCCCACCAAGTCTCCTTGTCCCCATGTCTCCTTCACCCCTCCCCAGGCCTCTAATTCCATCCATGCCTCCCCTGCCCCTCCATCCTAACCCCTCGCACCAGTGACTCATGAGTCCGGACCCCTCCATTCCCAGCCCCGGTCTCTGCATTCCCCCTTCCCTTAGCTTAACCCCTAACTACAAAGGCCCGGGACCGGCCTTGGGCCTTATCCAGCCACTCTGCCGCCACCGCATGCCGCCACCACCACAGGCAGGCAGCGTGGCCGGATCAGGCCTGGGGCCCCTTCCCGGCTCCACTGCCCGCCGCCCCCCAAACCCCTTCCCAACCCGCTTACTTTGCCGGAGGTCCGGAGCTGCAGGGGTGGCTGGCAGAGCCGCTCCTGGGCCAGGCCGGTCCCACCCTGAACACGCTCTGTCTGAGCATGCTCAGGGTGGGAGATTTAAAACCCCCCAGCCTGGCCGCAGCAGGAGTCTGCAGCTTTGCTGGGGCCCCTGGGTGGAACGCAGCATTCCCCATGGGTTTTCTATTTTTAGGGCCCCCGGAACACTGGCCCCTAAAAATTGTCGGCCCCAGAACGGTGTTCCAGTGCGTTCCACCTTACTTTAACCTCTGCTCAGGTGTGTGTAGTGGCCCCAAGACTAAAGATTGTGAAAGAATAAGTTTCTAGAAAATATATTTGTGTAATCACACTGTAGCAAAGAACTCTTCCTATCCCATGTTATAAAATACCTGTTCATATGTAATAAATTCTGGTCAAGGATTCTGATTTTTTTTTATTAAGACAAAAAGTGCATATACTATGTCAAGATGTCAGCAGTTACCTTTTGTGTTTAAAGGCTCATCATTAAAATTATACACAAACACATGCTCAAGATTTTCTTATAAAGCTTGTTTTTCTTTAGTGAGTGGTGTCCCTGTAGGTGCTCCATTCTAGGTGTCCGCAGCATCAGCAAGCCGAGTTCAGAGATTTTCCGCAGCCTCGCTCCAGCCACGCTCATACAAGCTGCCCGGAACACCGTAGGTGTCCCGAGAAGTGCGAGCGTGGCTGAGCTCCCTCAGATCCTTCTCAGCCGTCAACAGTTTGAGTTGGATTCCGCAACCGCTCCTTCCCCATCTGTTAAATTAATAGTGATTAGATTAGTCTGTGTTAAGTTTAGGTTTCCTTTGGTAGTTAATTAGTTAGATTAGTTTAGCAAGGTTTAATTCTTGAAATTCTTTAAACTCTTTAAAAAAACCAAACCAAACCTCAGGAGATCGAGGAATGATGATGGGCTGAACCAGCTTCAAATGGTGCGCTC
>ML685830.1:603700-620923 GCA_007922175.1 Pelusios castaneus
TTTCTTTCTTTCTTTCTTTCTTTCTTTCTTTCTTTCTTTCTTTCTTTCTTTCTTTCTTCCCTTCCTTTTCTCTTCTTTGCCTTCCTTTCTCTTCCCTTCCTTTTCTCTTCTATTTAGTTTACCAGTACTATTTGGTTCAGAATATTTTTTTTCTTGTTTTCCTGCTCTAAAAACTGGGTGCGGCTTATGGTCAGGTGCGTCTTATGGTCCGAAAAATACGGTAACATGGCTACCCCTTTGGAACTAGATAGTGTTATTAGGTTAGCATGCATTTTACATCTTTTATTTGGGTGGTGGTCACTTACCATCCAGACCTTACTACTTCACAGCAGTTAAATGGTGTTGATATGGGTCATGTTTTGCATACCAATGTTGTTTGTGCTCACACAATAGACCATATATCTGTGGAGATGAAACATAGTTTGTGTTCTAGTGTCATTTCTTAGCAATATAAAATTTCTGTTTTAATTGATGAGAGTATAAGTTTAAGTAAACTTTCTTGTCTTTCTATTTTACTTGCACATAACTTTTGATGCAAAAATTGGGCCTGTTACATTTTTTCTTGATCTGGTTGAACTAGGCAGCAGTGATGCTGATGGCGTAGTATTAGCTTTGCTGCAGTGTTTGACAGCACATGGGTTCATGGAGGAATTTCTCAAGGATAATTGGATTGGTTTAGGTGTAGATGGAGCCTCTGTCATGTTAGGCAGTAAGGCTGGTGGTGTTGCGTCAAAATTAAAGACATGATTTTCACTTTTGATAAGTTGGCATTGTTTTAATCACAGGTTGGAATTGGCTGTGGCTGATGCTATCAAATATTGCAGTGAAGTTAATCATTTAAAATCATTCGTGGATTCAATGTAGGCTCTGTACAGTCAGTCGCAGAAGTGGTTGAGAGAGTTGGCTGAATGTGCGAGTGATCTGGAAGTCCAGCTTATTAGGATTGGTTGCGTACTTGATGTACGTTGGATTGCCTCTAGCTGCTGCACTGTACGAGTGTTTGGCGGTCATATGCAGCCTTCCATAGCCACTTGAAAAAAATCAACTGATTTCTCACGAGAAGGGAAAGATAAAGCAAAATCTGCTGGCATGGCAAAAAACCTGGAGAATCCAGTTTTTGTTAAAAACTTGGGTCTCGTGCTTGATGCTCTGGAGGAACTTGCAGACCTAGCCTTGGCATTGCAAAAAGCTGATGTAACATTATCTACAGCAAGTAAGTTGATAAGTCGACAAGTTCAGGTGTTTATAGCTCGCGGAGAGTGTGATTCAGAGTTCTACCAAGAGGCTTGTGAGGCGATTGCTGCAGGTTCCTTTAAAGGTATATGTGTAAACATGTCTGTGATTGCTGGCAAGCAAATTGAAATTTCTAAATGTCAGTTTTACCAGACCTTAGCGGACTATATGAATGCTAGATTTTTGCCAAACTCAGAAAAACGTCTAAGCCGTGCTGTTGAAGCACTTGACCCATCACATTTCACTATAGAGCTGTCACTGGAATTTGGTGAATGTGACATAAAATTTTTGTGTTCTAAGTTTGGCATTGCATTCAATGAAGTGAAATGTGCATATTGGGAATATAAAGATCACAATACTTACTGTGTTATGATCATCAAGATCATCTGGCAAGGCTACTCCATCCCCTTCATCTCCACACCCTCCACACCCTTCCTCCCCCCTGGTCCCTCTTCAGGGGTACCTCTCACGCACAACTGCTCCAGGTAGAAATAGAACAGATAGTCTCCATCGGAGCAATAGCGCCAGTACCCAAACAATACAGGGGGAGGGGGTTTTATTCCCGATATTTTCTCTCACAAAAGAAAAATGGACTGGAGACCAATTTTAGACCTAAGGGAATTCAACAAATTTGTAATGAAACACAAGTTCAAAATGGTCACACTAACAACTGTTATTCCAATGCTAGAGCAAGCGGACTGGTTCTCATCCCTTGACCACCAAGATGCCTATTTCCACGTAACAATCACTCTTCACACAGGAGGTTTCTACAATTGTGCCTATGACAAAACCACTACCAATACACGGTGTTACCCTTTGGCCTATCCACAGCATCAAGGGTCTTCTCGAAGGTGTTAGCAGCAGCCACCACCAGTGTTCCCTCTAAGCTGTGCGGGTGCGCGGCCGCGCAGCGGCCGTCGCACCCCCCGCGCAGCAGTGAGGGACCCCCGCGCAGCCCGGCAGCCCCCGCTGCTACCTCCAACCCCCGGGGCAGCCGCTTGGCCGCGGCACACCCGGCCTGCGCCCAGCCTCTGGGCTGGCCCTCCCCGCCCCCAGGGTGGGGCAGGCAGGCTCAGTCTAGGGTCCGGAGCGCGGGCCTGCCTGCCTGCCCCACGCGGCCGGGCCAGAGGGGTGGCTGCAGCAGCGGCGGGCTCCCGGGCTCCCACCCGCCGTCCGCCTCCTTCCCAGGGCCGGGTCCGGGCTAATCCACGGCCTCGGCCTCCCAGCACTGGGCCAGGATCAGCCTCCGGGGCTGGGGTATGCTCCCCCGCCACCGTCGGCTTCCGAGGGCCGCGGTAGGGTCCTCCCCCGCCGGCGGCCTTGGCTTCTTTCTTTCTTTCTTTCTTTCTTTCTTTCTTTCTTTCTTTCTTTCTTTCTTTCTGTTTCCTCTTCTTTCTTTCTTTCTTTCTTTCTTTCTTTCTTTCTTTCTTTCTTTCTTTCTCTTCCTGTTTCCTCTTTCTTTCTTTCTTTCTTTCTTTCTTTCTTTCTTTCTTTCTTTCTTTCTCTTTGTTTTGCTCTTCCTTCCTTTTTCTCTCTCTCTTCCTTCCTTCTCTCTTTTTCTCCCTTCCTTCCTTCCTTCCTTCCTTCCTTCCTTCCTTCCTTCCTTCCTTCCTTCCTTCCTTTTTTGAAAAAACCTTTTAAAAATTAATTTTAAATACAAACCTTTCTAAAAATTAAATTTCAATTCAAAATTCATTCAAATTCAATTAAACACAATTAATTAATTCTATTTACAATTACTTTAACTTCAATTAATGCCTATAATTTCTGTCGTGTGAGTTTACACAAAAATTTTATTCAGAAAAAGTTTTGCACATGGCTTGAAAATTTTGCACACAAGCCGCCAAACCTTAGAGGGAACATTGGCCACCACATACCTCTGCAAGCAAGGAGTCATCATATACCCATATTTAGATGACGCTAATAAAAGGAAGCAGCCAGGCAGAGGCAAAAGAAGCAACACAGCAAGATAACACTCTGTGCAGTTAATGATTTAATGAGAAACCAAAAACTGGAAACACTCATATTTGTTCTTTTTGAAGTGGAATATCTTAAAACTGATACACATTTCTTGACATCTTGAACTCTTCCTTGAAAGAGGATACTTTCTAAACATCAAAAAATAACAGAGCAGATAGACAAAGAATCATAGAATTGTAAGACTGGAAAGGACCTTGAAGGTCATCAAGTCCAGTTCCCTGAACTGGCAGGACCGGACCATAATCATGACAATCCCTGACAGGTGTTTGTCTATCCTGCTCTTAAAAATCTCCAATGATGGAGATTCCACAACCTCCCTAGGCAATTTAATCTAGTGCTTGACTACCCTGACAGTTAGGAAGCTTTTCCTAATGTCTAACCAAAATCACCCTTGCTGCAATTTAAGCCTGTTGCTGCTTCTCCTATCCTCAAAGATTAAGGAGAACAATTTCACCCCCTTCCCTGGGTAAGAACCTTTATGTACTTGAGGAAGGACAGGATAATAGTTTTCAGTCTTGTCTTTTTTTCTAGACCAATGTTCTAAACAAATCAATGTTTTCAGTTTTCCTTCACAGGTCATGTTTTCTAGACCTTTAATCATTTTTCTTGCTCTTCTCTGGACTTTCTCTAATTTGTCCACATCTTTTCTGAAATGTGGCCCCAGAATGGGAGAAAATACTTCAGCAGAGGCCAAATCAGTGTGGAATAGAGTGGAAGAATTACTTCTCATGTCTTGCTAATGTATCCCAAAATTATGTTTGCTTTTCTTTTACAACAGCATTACACCATTGACTCATATTTATCTTGTGATCCACTAGGCTCAGCCCCCTGATCCCTTTCTGCAGTACTCTTTTCTAGGGAGTCATTTCCCATTTTGTATGTGTGCAATTGATTGTTCCTTCCTAAGTGAAGTATTTTGCATTTGTCCTTATTGAATTTCATCCTGTTAACTTCAGATCATCTCTTCAGTTTATCCAGATCATCTTGAATTTTAATTCTATCCTCCAAAGCACTTGCAATCCCTCCCAGCTTGGTATCAACCACAATCAAATTTTTCATTTGTTTTTAATTACTATTTGCATTAACTCAGAAGTTAAGTTTCATAAGAGTTCATCTGCTTCTGCTGATTTTTCTTCTCCTGAAGTTACAAACTGGTCTTTTGTTAGTGGATATCACTATTTGTAGCTGTGAAGATGCTTACAACATGGCATACAAGGGATTGTGGGACCAATATTATAGTCGGCCTCTTCCTAGACTGTCACCCATGGTAGGACCCTGTAAGAGGGAGTTGTCATTGTTTTTTATGTGTTACAAATCAGTATCTAGATTCGTGCAATAATTAGGTGGCTGAACATAGTGGTCCACCCTCCAATCCTCTAACTGTGTGCTCCAGACCACACATGAGAGGCAGTGACTCTCCATTTTATTGAGCATTTTTAGTAGCCTCTAAACATGTATTCTGTGCATTGTGAGATCTATAACTACTGAAGATCATTAACAGCCAAAGAGAAGGAGCAGTGGTTAAGCGGGATGCCCCTTAAAAATTAGAAACTCCATACCATATTGTTAGAGAGATTTTTGCTACTCAGAACAGCATTAAATTCCTCATCGCATCACAACGTTACTCCCTGAAAAGGGAACCCCAGTGCTAAGGCACAGTTAAGGAATCACTGGTAGCACAGGACAGGTACTGGTAAGGTTGAGGGTCTATGGGGTAGGGTCTCAGTTTCCTGTCGTTCTTTCATGTAGCAGCAATTCTCTTTCCATAAGGCTGCAATTCTATGTAATTGACATCATAGAAGGATGTCACTTGTATTTTTAAATACCTTTTTCTGCACCAGAAGTTTTATCTTTGGGGAAAAAAGGTTCTGTAATGCTAGGGGAAATAAAATCCCGTAAGAACAGATACATTTCTGAGGATCAAATATCCAGTTTTCATGCAAATGCCTTTGGTAATAAAAACTAAAGAAGAAAACAGAAAATCACTGATCTACTTGACAGGCAGAGTAGTCTTTAAATAACGATTTGTTTTTTTTTTAAAGGACTTTTGTTTGGCATCAGTAGCTCATTAAGTTTAATTGCTAAAGGAAAATGCTTTGCACTAGGTTTGCTGAATCATTCATTTTCACTTTCCAAATGCTTCCATTCTGATTTACATATTTTATATTTTTTTCATGCCACCTGCCTTTTCAATCGAGTCCTAATTCAGCACTGTACAGAAGCATGTGCTTAAATCAGTTTTGGTTCAGTAAAGTACTTACGCTCTTTTCAGGAAAGCATCTTTATTCAGAAATGCACTCAAGGACATGCACATGCTTGCATTCAATTTAGCCAATGAGAGTTAAGCACATTCCTGACTAGGAGGTGTAAAATCACTGTACTCTCATCAGAGCAATCCCTCTAAATGTTCATAAATCTCAAACATTGTTTTAATTAATAAGGTAGAATTAAAAAGGTCATCTTGAAAGGGGAAGATTCTTTAATCACTGTATCTACATAGCAACTGGGAGGTGTGATTCACAGCTTGGAGAGATGTAAACACAGCAGCTCTGCTTCAGCTAATGCTTAAAAGTAGCCCTGTGACGGCAGTAATATGGGCGATGGCTCAGGCTCACCACACAAGCAGAATATTGCTTGACCTGTTAGAGGTCTGGGTCATCTGTGCATAAACCGCTGTACTGAGTGACGGTTTTTGGTATTTTCTATTGAAATTTCTTGCTCTACTCTTCTGTTTTCTATTCTTGATGTGATAGATCAAGATAAATATTGTAGCTCTTCTCTCTCCTTTACTGCAAGATATGGCAGGGATCTGAAAATTTCAGAAGAAAGGGTACGGAGCTCCTTATTGTTTCTTATCCACCAATAGCTATCACTTTTGGGATTCCACAGGATTTCAGGGGGAGGGGCTGGCTGGAGACTGGAGCAGCAGCTCTATCTAAATATAAAGACTTCTACATCATAATGCCCAGTGCCGTGATATCGATCCTGCAAGCTTAACTCTGAACTTGACCCTAGGTTTCTGGTAAACGGTATTACCCTTTGAACCATTGATTTTTATCCCCCTTAGAGGTGGGGCAAGGTATGTTGCCAAATGGAAGATCACAGTCCAGGCATACGGAGGGATTGCTGTTCTATGAGGATGATCTGACAACCATGGGTTTGGGTCAGAACTTTGCTCACCTAGCTTCAGGGTCCTCAGAGTTAGGAAGTCTTCTTTTCCTTCCATTTATATAGATTCTTCTTCGAGTGCTTGCTGAGGTTGATTCCAAGTAGGTGTGTGCCTGCTGTATGCACAGTCATTGGAAGGTTTTTCCTCTTAGCAGTTCCTGTCAGGTTGGTGCAGGTGCCCCCTGAAGTTGTGCCTCCATGGTATTGTATATAGAGCCCTACCGACCTGCTGTCTTCTCAGTTCCTTCTTATCGCCTGTGACAGTTTGTTGGAGCTTTAATTGGCTTGCTTCTGCAAGCATTCTCCCCTTAGCTGTTTACTGCAGTTCCAGTAAATAGTTAGAAATAAATAGATTAGTTAGTCTTATTTAGACTAATCCTACAGAGTTTCCCCCTTCTTTGGACTTTCCCCTCCTCGGGTACTGGGGCATGCTTTGGGCCCAAGGTTTCAAGCCTTGCAGATCATGCCACAAACCTATGCCAAAGGGTGATACCCACAACTCCTGCTTAAAGTATTTGTTTAGGGGAGTCACGACAGACAGGAGCTTTCAACTTAGGAGCAGGAAGGAAAGGCATGTTTACCTCAAGCATATCCTCATGGAGGCAGTTCTCCACCCACAGCCCCTGGACCTGACACCTGGACTCAGAGCACAGTGCTTCGGCGTCACTCACAGACCCTGCGGCACTGAAGACAAGCTTGGCATCGAGGGATTCACAGCTCTGAGGCTCACCGGCACCAAAGTCAGTACAGCATTGCTCCCATTTGCCAGTGTCCTGCAAAACCCAGAGGTCTGATAGAGGGTGCTTGCCCCTGATGTGGGCTATGGGAAAAGACAATGGCTCAGTTCACCAACAGATGCACCCGCTACAAGACTCAGCACCTGTGCTGTCAACCTTGGCTCTGCAAAAAGCACCTCCAAATCTGGTGCAGGTAGAATCTCTTGCTAGAGAGAGTGAGTTGGAAGAGCTGGACCTTCCCTTCATGCCAGACACATTTGAAGCAGCAAGGGACATGATAGCCATGACAGCTCAGCAGTCTCTGGCCAGAATGGAGAGTGCACCAGACTTAAAATCTGGCATTGCTGGCTGTGGTGCCATCTATAGGCAAGCCCTCCATGCTGTGACACTGGATGTCTTCACCTCAGCACCAGTCATCTTTCCCTTGGCACCAGTCTCCGACTCCATTGCACTCAGCACTGCTATGGTCTCCATGGTCTGAATCCTCGGTCATTGGACTCGGGGATAGAGTCCTATACTTCCACATGAAGCAGGTGCTGGTGGTCAGGGAGGTGCCAACTACAGAGAGAAGGGCCAAGCACCCTTCATAGGACAATGGCCTATGCAGTGGCAAATGCCCCAACAATGTCCCTCTTGGACCCTGTGGGTGTACCATCAAGCCCAGGGTCCTATTCCAGAGATCCCTATTCTGTCGATTGAAAGTCAAGTGGTCTATACTTCAGAGCACAGAATCCCACCATGTGGCACTGAGACTGAACTGTTGGTGGCTGCTAATGCAGGGCCCAGCACCGAGGATGACCCTGATACTGAGGTGGATGCCGGCACTGGCAAGGAGATCCAGGACTCGGAGGATCCTCATAACTTGGCCAGTCAGGAGGGTGATATTGTGCCCAGGGTCTTGTCATCTTCCTCCATGGATGCAGTGGTAGTGGGAACATCAGCTACCCAAATCACCATGGACAATAGAGCTCAAAAAGAGCTTCTGAGAAGGGTAGCCCAGAGTTTAGATCTGGAGGAGGTACTTGAGTCACTGAATCTGATGGTGGACATTTTCATGCTGGGGTCCCTCATGGGTGGCTTTGCCACTGATCAAAACTATTCAGACCACAGCAAAAATGCTGGGGCAAACACTGGCCTCTCTCCACTTCCCACAGCCAAGGGGACAGAGAGAAAGTATTTCACTCCATTTAATGGTTATGAGTACCCTTTCATTCACATGCAACCCAGTTTTGCTCATGGTAGCCACAGTGAATGAAAAGGAGAGGCAGGAACAGCAAGGCCCGACACCCAAGTCAAAAGAACCCAAAAAGCTGGACATCTTTGGGAGGAAAGTCTGTTCCACCAGCAGACTTCAGCTGTGTACTGCCAGCCAGCAAGTGATAATCAGTACATGCAACTTCAACTCTGGAATGCGATGCTGAATTTTAAAGTTCTGTTTCTGGCTGACTCTAAGGCAGAATTTGCAGTTATGGTGGAAGAGGGCAAGGCGGTAGCAAGAACGTCTTTGCAAGCTGCACTAGATGCATTGGACTCAGCGACAAGAACTATGTCTCCCACTGTCGCTGTGAGAATGAGTTCCTGATTGCAGGTGTCAAGTCTTCCACCTGAAGTCCAGTTTACCAGTCAGGATTTACCGTTCGAAGGCATGGGGCTATTTTCAGAGCAAACAGACTCCAAGCTCCACAGCCTCAAGGACTCTAGGGATACTCTGAAATCCTTGGGGCTCCACATGCCCTCCATACAAAGGAAGCGTTTTAAACCCCAGCCCAGTCAGAGGTTCTACTCATCTCAACCTAGGGCAGGATTATTTCAGGAAGAGGAGCAGAAACAATAGATGTAGGATGCTCCAAGTGCCAATTCTGTCCGGGACTCAAGCAGGCAGCCCACCGCGCCAGAGGAAAATTGTTGAAGGTACACCCAAGACCTGCACTCCAGGCCAGTTACTGGATCCTTTTCCCGATATCCTAAACCATTTATCCCATTTCCACCATGCTTGGGGCCAGATAACATTGGACAGATGGGTATTGAGGATGATAGAGATGGGATACTCCCTCTAGTTTTGTTCTGCCCCATCCTCACATCTCCTTTCCCCATCTTTCTTCAGGGATCCCTCTCATGAGCAAATACTTATGCAGGAGATGCAGATGCAGGAACTACTATGAGCCAAAGCAGTAGAGGAGGCCCCTCAGAACCTGAGGGAAAAGGGGTTTTAGTCCACATATTTCCTAATCCCAAAGACAAAAGGAGGATTCACATCCATCCTCAACCTGCAGGACCTCAACAGACTCATAAAAACATGAAATTCTGCACGTCTCCCTAGCCACACTCAAGCCCTCTCTGGATCTGGGGGACTGGTATGCCACTCTATACCTAAAAGACGCCCATTTTCATATATCAATAGTACTGTTCCACAGGAGATTTCTCTGATTTATAGTAGGGCATACTTGCTATCAATTCCCTCCTTTGGTCTTTCAGTTGCCCCAAGAGTTTTCACCACATGTATGGTGGCTGTCGCCACCTTCGACACGACATACAAATATATCCATATCTGGATGATTAACTGGTCAAAGGCCACTCCAGGGAGCAGGTAGAAACTCATGTTGGTCTAATATGGTTGACCTTTGCTAGACTGGATCTTCAGTTGAATGTAACCAAATCAATGTTATCTCCACACAGAGGATAGTTTATAAGAGCAATCCTGGACTCAGTCCAACCCAGAGCACTGCTGCCATAGACATGCTTTCAGACCATTTGCTCCCTCTTACAGAACATTAGGCATTTTCCCACTACAGCAGTGTTGAACCGTCTGAAGCTCCTAGGCCACATGGCTTCCTGCATGTACATGCTCCAACCTGTGAAACTGTATCTCAGATCTCTCCAGTCTTGGCTGGCATTGACTTATTGGCTCAACAGAGGCTAACTTGGACAAGGTGATTTCTCTTCCCCCTCAAGTCTCAAAATCTCTTCAGTGGTGGCTCAACGCTCAAATAGTTTGGCGGGGATGGGGGGGTAGTGGTGGTGGTGGAGGAGGGGCTTCCATTCACCAGACCACAGCTGTCAGCAGTATTGGTTATGGACAGGGGTGGAGAGCTCATCTCAGATTGCTGAGGACCCAAGGTCTCTGATCCCTAGCAGAGCTATTGTTCCACATAAATGTTAGGGAACTGAGAGGAGTCAAGTTACCTTTCCAAGCATTCTAATATCACCTGGAAGGAAGAGGTGCGTCAGTAATGATGGACAAACACGAAAGCGATGTTTTATATAAACAGACAGGGGGACATGCTCCTCTCTCTTGTGCCAGGAAGCCCTCAAACTATGGGATTTCTGTATCACCCACTCCATACACCTAGAAGTGTCTTACCTTCCTGGTCCTCGGAACAAACTGGCAGTCTGTCTCAGTGGTTCCTTCAGCAACCATGAATGGTTCCTCTGTTTGGATATCATGAAGATATTTTCCAATTGTGAGGCAAGAGTGCGGAGTCTGGCCTCTAGCTCCAGGACCGTCCCCCCCCCCAGCAATGGCAGGGCAGGCCCCTCCACAATGTCCTACCCCCCAAGCCCTGCCAGTGCTGAGCAGAGCAGGAGGCTTGATTAACTCAGGAACCTTAGGGGCTGGAGCCCTTCTAGCCCCTGCATTAATCTGGCCCTGTTGGCAGCAGAAAGCCATCCATAAAGGCTTCATATTTAACTAAATGAAAAATGTTCTATATGTGGTTGGCACTTGTCAGATGTATGTTTCGCTACCTTTCGTATTATACAACCTGCTCCATTTGTAGCATCTAGGGTTAGCAGCATCATCCATAAAGCAGTGATCTCTGCTTTCCACCCAGGGGAGGGAGGTTCCTCAGTCTTTACCAATCCTATGGTGATCTGCTTCCTCAAAGGCTTTAAGGCTATGTCTACACTTGTAATTTTAAGTCGACTTTAACTAAGTCGACTTAGTGCATCTACACTTAAAATTAAAGTCGACTTTGGGGGAAACTTACAAAGTCGACCTAGAGCGTCCACACTGGATGCCTAGGTCAACTTCTAGGGGATAGGGGGACCTAGGGCAGGTCCATGGGGGGCAGGGGGGCACCCCTTGCCTAGTGCCAGGGGGCTCAACCTTTGCCCCATTGTACTTGGGTACAATGGGGCAAAGCGGGACAGGGACCCTGGCAAGGCATAGGGGCAGGGCTCTGCCCTGCCCTGTTGGGGGGCATGCCAGGTTCCCCCTGTGCCCCCCCGGCAGGGAGGGCATTGGTGTAGTCCTGGGGTAGCCCTAAGTCGACTTAGGGCTACCCCACATCTACACTGGCTTAAGTCGACTCTAGGGAGTCGACTTAAGCCTTAAGTCAAATTTAAAGGAAGTTTTATAAAGTTGGCTTAATTTTCATTAAGTCAACTCAAGCAAATTGCTTAAGTTGACTTAAGGAAACTGTAGTGTAGACGCAGGGTAAATTAAGTCGACTTAAGCAAGCTTAAGTTGACTTAATTTACAAGTGTAGACGCAGCCTAAGAGGCTTTGCCCTTCAATCTGCTGCCTGATTCTGACATGGGACCTTAACCTAGTGCTCAACCAACTAACAGGAAGCTCCCTCCCTTCAAGCACGTTGCAGCCTGCCCTATCCTATACCTCTCATCGAAGGTGACTTTCCTTATTGCAATTACCTCAGCCAGGAGAAACAATGGAACTCCTGTGGCACCTTAAAGAATAACAAAATTCTTTGGGAATAAGCTTTCATGGGCTTTTTGTCAGATGCAGGCGAGTGTCTGAGCTCAAGACTTTAATCTGTTATCCCTCTATGTAGATGTATACATGTATTTCATAAAGATAAGATGCAGTTACAACCCCACCTGGATTTCTTCTCTGAGATGGTTTCTTAATTTCACACAAGTCAGGAAATCTTCTTATCTGTGTTCTTTCCAAAGCCACACACCATCAATGGGGAACGCAATTTCCATTCCCTGGATGTCAGCAATGCTTTAGTGGCCAACATAGAATGAATGAGAGCCTTCTGTAAATCAAATTAGTTCTTCATTGCCATAGCAGAGAGGATGAAGAGCCTCCTGTTATTGTCTCAGAGATTTTTGTCATGGACTACCTCTTGTATCAAGCTTTGCTATGACCTTGCCAAAGCGACAGTCTGACAGCACATTCCACGAAGTCCCAAGCTTCCTTGGCAGCTTTCTTGGCACAGATCCCCATGCAGGAGATGACTGATCCTAGCCCATGCATTGAGGAAGGACTAAGAATTATCCAGACCATGCTTGGCAGGTCTCTGTCTCACCTGATCTTAAAAACTTCCAGTGATGGAGATTCCACAAACTCCCTAGGTAGTTTGTTCCCGTGTTCAACTACCATCACACTTAGGAAGTTTTTCCTCATAGCTAACCTAAATCTTACTTGCTGCAATTTAAGACCATTATTTTTTGTCCTGTCTTCAGTGGCTAAGGTGAACAATGTATCACTCTCCTCTTTATAACAACCTTATATATATTTGAAGACTGTTACTGTGTCCCCCATCTCTGTCTTCTCTTTTCCAGGCTAAACAAACCCACCCCCACCTCTTCTCATATGTAATGTCATGACTTCTAATCATTTTTGTTGCTCTTCTCTGGACTTTTTCTACTTTGTCCACATCTTTCTTGAAGTGTGGTGCCCAGAGCTGGAGGTAATGCTCCAGTTGAGATTCTATCTATGCTGAATAGAGTGGATTGTGGAAGAAATACTTCTGGTATTTTGCTTACAACACTCCTGTACATACATTACAGAATGAGGTTCATGATGTTCACTTTTTTACACCGGTATTCCATTTTTGGCCCACATCTAGTTTGTGATCTACTATAATCCCAGATTCTTTTCTGCAGTCCTCCTTCCTAGTCAGTCATTTCTCATTTTGTACCTGTGCGTTAATTATTCTTTCCTACGTGTAGTAGTTTGCATTTGAACATATTGAATTTCATCCTATTTAATCCAGACCATGTCTTGAGTTGTCAAAATTAGTTTGAATTTTAATCCCCATCCTCCAGATGGCTTGTAACCCATGCGCTCTAGGTATCGTACACAACCTTTGTAAGTGTACTCCCTATGCCCTAAGCCAAATTGTTTATGAACACAATGAATAAAACCAGACTCTGGATAGATCCCTATAGGACACCATTCAATAAACCCTTCCAGATCAATTCTGAATCCTTGATAACTACTCTTTGAGTATGGTTTTCTGGTCAGTTGTGTACCTACCTTATAGTAGTTCCTCTAGGTTACATTTCTCCAATTTGTTTGAGAAGGTCATGTGAAACAGTATGAAAAGCCTTTACTAAAGTCAAGATATGGGACATCTACTGCTTCCCCCATCCGCAAAGCTTTTTAATCTGTCAAAGGATATTAAGTTGGTTTGACATGATTTGTTCTTAACAAATCCACAGTGACTGTTACTTATTGCCTTATTTTCTTCTTGATGGTTACACACAGATTTGCTCTATTATTTGCTCTATTATCTTTCTCGGTACTGAAGTTAAGATGATTGGTCTGTAATTCCCTGAATTGTCCTTATTTTCCTTTTTATAGGTATTATGTTTGCCCTTTTTCAGTCCTCAGTTATCTCTCCCATCCTTCACAAGTTCTCAAAGATAGTCATATTTATATTGCCATTAAGTTGTTTGAGTACTTTTGTAACAAATGATTTCAGTTCCTATGGGACCTAATATTAACAGTTCCAGAGGGGTAGCCGTCATAGACTGTATAGAGCAAAAAACGAGACTCCTGTGGCACCTTAAAGACTAACAAATTTCTTCGGGTATAAGCTTCCGTGGGCTCCAACCCACTACGTCAGATGCATGAAATGGAAACAACAGTTGAGAGGTATATATACCCACATGCCAGGAGGAGTAGCATAATAATGGAAAGTGCTGACAAAGTCAATTAAATGGGACAGGAGAGGCTCATTCACACCAGTTGAATAGAAGGTGAGAATGTGTGACGATCGACAATTACTTTTTTGTAGTGTGATAACCAATGTTCCCTCTAAGGTTTGGCGGCTTGTGTGCAAAATTTTCAAGCCGTGTGCAAAACTTTTTCTGAATAAAATTTTTGTGTAAACTCACACGACAGAAATTATAGGCATTAACTGAAGTTAAAGTAATTGTCAATAGAATTAATTAATTTGTGTTTAATTGAATTTGAATGAATTTTGAATTGAAATTTAATTTTTAGAAAGGTTTTTATTTAAAATTAATTTTTTAAAAGGTTTTTTTAAAAGAAGGCGAAAAGAAGGGAGGAAGGAAGGAAGGAGGAGAGAAAAAGAGAAGGAAGGAAGGGAGAGAGAGAAAAAGGAAGGAAGAGAAAAAGAAAGAGAAGGAAAGAAGAGGAAAGAAGGAAGAGAAAAGAAAGAGGAAGGAAAGAAGAGAAAGAAAGAAAGAAAAAAGAAGGAAGAGAAAGGAAGGAAGGAAGCAAAGAAAGAGAGAAAGAAGGAAAGAAGAGGAAACAGGAAGAGAAAGAAGGAGGAAGGAAGGAAGAGAGAAAGAGGGAAAGAAAGAAGCAAGCCAAGGCCGCTGGCGGGGGAGGACCCTACCGCGGCCCTGGGAAGCCGCCGGTGGGGGGGGAGCATACCCCAGCCCCGGAGGCTGATCCCGGCCCGGTGCTGGGAGGCCGAGGCCGTGGATTAGCCTTAGCCTGGCCCCTTGAAGGAGGCGGTCGGCGGGTGGGAGCCTGGGAGCCCGCCCCTGCCGCAGCCACCCCGCTGGCCCGGCCGCGTGGGGCAGGCAGGCAGGCCTGCGCTCCGGACGCTAGCCTGAGCCTGCCTGTCCCGCCCTGGGGGCGGGGAGGGCCAGCCCAGAGGCCGGGCACAGGCCGGGTGTGCCGCGCCAAAGCAGCTGCCCCGGGGGTTGGAGGGAGCATCGGGGGCTGCCGGGCTGCGCGGGGGTCCCTCACTGCTGCGCGGGGGGTGCGACGGCTGCTGCGCGGCCGCGCGCCCGAGGGAACACTAGTGATAACCATTCCAAGTCCCTATTCAGACCCAGTCTGATTGTGTCAGGTTTGCAAATGAGCTCCAGCTCTGCAGTTTCACGCTGGAGTCTGCTTTTGAAGTTTTTTTTGCAGGAGTATGGCAACTTTCAAGTCTGCTACTGAGTGTCCAGGGAGATTGAAGTGTTCTCCTACCAGTTTATGGATGTTACCATTTTTTATGTCTGATTTGTGTCCATTTATTCTCTTTCGTAAGGAGAGCCTGGGTTGGCCAATGCACATGGCGGAGGGGCATCGCTGGCACGTAATGGCATATATAATGTTAGTAGATGTGCAGGTGAATGAGTTCCTGATTGTTTAGCTGATGTGGTTGGGACCTGTGATGGTATCACTAGAGTCATTGTGCAGGCAGAGTTGGCAATGGGGTTTCTTGCAGGGATAGGTACCCGGGTTAGTGTTCTTGTAGGATGGTGTCTGGTTGCTGCTAAGTATTTGCTTCAGGTTGGGGGGCTGTCTGTAAGCAAGAACAGGTTGTAGATCTTTGATGATGTGTTGGAGGGATTACAGCTGGGGGCTGTAGGTTGTGGCCAGTGGTGTTCCGTTTTCTTTGCCAGGTCTGTCCTGTAGAAGGTGACTTCTGCGTACCCATCTGGCTTGGTCGGTTTATTTTCTCACTTCCTCAGGTTGGTACTGTAGCTTTAGGAATGTGTGGTAAAGGTCCTGTAGGTGTTTGTCTCTGTCGGAGGGATCGGAGCAAATCCAGTTGTGTCGCAAGGCTTGGCTGTAGACAGTGGATCGTGTAATAAACCGGTAGGAGAACACTTCAATCTCCCTGGACACGCAGTAGCAGACTTGAAAGTTGCCATACTCCTGCAAAAAAACTTCAAAAGCAGACTCCAGTGGGAAACTGCAGAGCTGGAGCTCATTTGCAAACTTGACACAATCAGACTAGGTCTGAACAGGGACTTGGAATGGTTATCACACTATAAAAAGTAATTGTCGGTCTTCACACATTCTCACCTTCTATTCAACTGGTGTGAATGAGCCTCTCCTGTCCCATTTAATTGACTTTGTCAGCACTTCCCATTATTATGCTACTCCTCCTGGCATGTAGGTAGATATACCTCTCAACTGTTGTTTCCATTTCATGCATCTGACGTAGTGGATTGGAGCCCACAAAAGCTTATGCCTGAAGAAATGTGTTAGTCTTTAAGGTGCCACAGGACTCGTTTTTAATATTAAGAGTATTTGTTTTATGCTACTGAGTCTGTCTCTGTTCCTTATTCCCCATTTATAGCACCTCAAATTATGGCTTACACTTGTTAGACCCCCTGTATGAGAAATGAGTGGTTATTGTTTTGTTAGAAAACCCTTGAAATAAAATGCTTATGTGATTTTTTTTCCCAAAATTAAATTGCTAACAATTCAGCTGATAAATAGAATTTAACTCTTCTATCAGCAGGCATGGTCACTTGAAATTGTGATTGTCTTTGCTAATGGTTCATAAATATACATCTCTTAAGTTAATGTTGAAATGTTGAAAGTGGAAAAGTTTTACAAAAAGTACAATTTAGTTCTAAAAATATTTTTGAGAGAGATACAAATGAAAACTGGAGGTACCGTAAGATTTTCCCCACAGGAGCCCAGCTGGCATGCTATTTCTTTGTTTCAGATGTTTAATATTACTGTGCTATTAGATAATTTTCTGATGTTTTTACTCCTCTATCTGAAGTCTGACATTATGAGTGGAAAAAACAGAAGTGGTTTTTTTTGGATCATGTCACAAGACCAACTTTTGAAAAAATTTACTGCTGGGCTTCTGATAATACTTTTATGGAAAAGCCCTATCCCGGGCCAGCTCAGGACTCAGGGCACTGGCTTGGGTACTCAGGGCTTGTGTCCCCTATGCCCAGTGCCAGCGAAGCCACTGAGCACCGCTTAGTCCAGCTACCTTTATATCTGGGCTGGGAGAAAGAGACAGGTCTCCTGAGCATTCTCCCTCTCTCTCAGAGCAGTTGTTGGCTATTCACACCCCTTGTCTAGAGGAGGGTTTTCAAACCTTTTTCCTTGGAACCCAGTTGAAAAAAATAATTTATGCCTGTGACCTGGCCCTGGGCTAGGGGTCAGCAACCTTTGCCGACCTGCATGCCAGCCCCTCCT